>OZ030005.1:39512952-39710452 GCA_964023405.1 Apodemus agrarius | reverse complement strand
TAAATAATTAACAATTAGTATAGCTTTAAAATAAGATCCTCCAATCACCATACACATGTCTGATATGCTGTGTGACTGCAAGTATGTGTATGTTCAATACTGAGCATAGCTTAGGGGAGAATCCTCTTGGCTCTGGTCCACCATTGAAGCCTCATAAGAAGTGAGTGCTAGAACAACTTTATGTAAAACATTCTGTACACCCCAAAAGGAAAACTTTCTTATCAATGGACAATTTAAAAGTATAGCGTCAAGCTATCTTTTGCCATTAATCATTAAAATCCTTTTAAAGTTGAGCTTTTCCTGAACAAAGAAAACTTTTTTGGAAGAAAAGTCTCCCTTTTTGGTTTCTTGTAAACTTTTGAAAAACAGAAAAAGAAGAAATGAATGTTACACTAACACCACTTTATTATACAAATAATAACTGACACTTAAATATGTGTGGTTTTGTGCACAGGGTGTTTGATCATGAAGGGTAGAAGAGGCATCTGTTTCCCCTGGAGCTAGAGCACCCTGGCAGGGTACTGGGGAGTGAATTCATGTCCTTTGCAAGATCTATAAGCCCTCTTCCTACTGATGTTACATATCCAAACACACTGTGCTGTATTACTTTATTCTAAATGTGACCTGTTTTTATGCTATGTGCCATTGTATGTAAGTTTCTTATGAAGTCATTTGCAGTCCTTTTCCTGAGAACCTCATTATCTTCCTATACATGACTCACACAGAGGACTCTGCCTACCTGAATTATAGAATACAACCACTCAGAATTAATATTCTCAAATCTCAATGTCCAAGGGAAGCCAGCTCACAAACACTTCAGGTCCCTTACAATCTGTGAGGTATGCATCACCAACTTTTCAAGTTCCCCATAGAGAATCAACCTCCTGTCACTCACAGTAGTAAGTGGCCTGAAAACATAATCTTTGCTCCCTGCTTGCTTTTAAATACTTGCCTTGGGTATAGCCACAGGGAACACAAGCTCAGAGCTCTGCTGGGCAAACTCCTTTGGGTCTCGCTCTGCTTCTCAATGACCCAGATCTCTCTCAGCTTAGTTATTCATGACAGCTCCAGGTTCCTCCAACCTGAGCTGTTTACATGATGTTTGCATCCCCTTCATATGCTATAACATAATCAAGCTTGATGATTCTTGCTAGGCTAGGTTTGCATTCCTGCATCCTGTAAGTGCTGTAAAAGGAAAAATTGCATTAGCTGAAGTTAAACAGAAATGGACCCATTTATGTTGGCCAGTAGCAATGGGAAGAAGTTTGAGATAATCTCTGGGAAGTGCAGGGCCAGCTTTGCAAAAGCACTGGGTGCCAGCAGGAGTCTAAGAAACATAGTCTACCACTCCTGAGTGAAGAATTGTTTGGATTTATTAAGTTTTCTTTATTTTATAATATAGTCATATTAATTTGCTTATTGTTGTCCATTAATTCAAGCTTTTCCTCTACCTCCAAAATCAGCAATCTGTTGTTTACATTTTAAGGATATACTGCACAGGAATGTGTATGACTTAAAATTAACACAACAGTGGTGGTGGATGCCTCTAATTCAAATACTTGTGTACAGAGGCAGGCAGGTCTTTGTGAGTTCCATGGTAGTCTGTTCTGCAGAGTAAGTTCCAGGATAGCCAAGGTTATGGATAGAAACTTTGTCTCAAAAAATATAAATAAATAAAGTAAAATAAATTAAATAAAATTAACAAACGTTGAAGGAACCATTTCTCATTTTCTTCTTGTGTTGTAGGAAAAAACAGTGTCAGAATTGAGAGAATTATACTCGTGCACTTTTGAGTATTTGTCCTGTCACATCTGTCAGCCAGGTTGTTCAACAAGGATAGTTACTGAAAGACTCTCTTCCTGATGTCCAAATACTCTTGGCATCTCTTATTTACACTACGAAAAATGCATTTCTAATGCATTGTAAAATCAATATTCAACAATGTGTATATTTAAGTTCAACAATGTGTATATTTAAGTTCTTTCTCAAAAACATGTCCACAAATAGAGTCACATACAATGTTTGGAAATGAACCCTTTGGGTTTGGGGAAAGATAATTCTGTCTACAGCATATATTTCTTTTTTTAAAAAAAAAATTTATTTTCTATATTCTATGTTTACATTCCAAAGGCTTTCCCCTTTCCCAGTTCCCCCCTCCCTATGTCCCATAATTCCTCTCCCCCCAACTATTCCCCAATCATTCCCCCTCCCCCCTCGGTTTCTCTACAAAACTGGATCCAATATATTTCTGATCCTGATGGGAAAGTAACAATGTAAATATTACTACCAACTGCACTAAATTTGAAATTTTCAGTGAAAATGAGTGAAGCATGTAACATGTAGCCTTTGTGGGCAGATAGTGTTACTCCTTAAGTAGAGGTACAATTCATGTCATCATTTACTAAGAAATCACAGTTACAAAATAAACCTGAAGTTAGACTCCAAAGAACCAAATAACCCTATCAAAAAATGGGGTACAGAGCTAAACAAAGAATTTTCACCAGAAGAAATTCGGATGGCCGAGAAACACCTTAAAAGATGTTCAACATCATTAGTCATCAGGGAAATGCAAATCAAAACAACCCTGAGATTCTACCTCACACCAGTCAGAATGGCTAAGATTAAAAACTCAAGAGACAACAAGTGCTGGTGAGGATGTGGAGAAAGAGGAACACTCCTCCACTGTTGGTGGGGTTGCAAAATGGTAAAACTGCTCTGGAAATCAGTTTGGCGGTTCCTCAGAAAATTGGGCATGTCACTTCCAGAGGACCCTGGCATACCACTCCTGGGCATATACCCAGAGGATTCTCCTGCATACAATAAAGACACATGCTCCACTATGTTTATAGCAGCCTTGTTTATAATAGCCAGAAATTGGAAGGAGCCCAAATATCCCTCAAAGGAGGAATGGATACAGAAAATGTGGTATATTTATACAATGGAATACTACTCAGCAATTAAAAATAATGAATTCATGCAATTTGTAGGTAAATGGTTAGATCTGGAAAATATCATCCTAAGTGAGTTAACCCAATCACAAAAGGATACACATGAAATGCAATCACTAATAAGTGGATATTAATGAGCCCAGAAGCCCTAAATACTCAAGGCACAATTAGCAAGTCAAATGATTCCCAAGAAGAAGAAAGGAGAGGACCCTGGGCCTGTAAAGATTGGATCCAGTTTTGTAGACCCAGAACAGAGAAATCATGGGGGGGGGAAATGATTGGGGAATAGTTGGCAGAGAGGAATTATGGGATGTATGGTGTGTGTGGGGGGGGAACTGGGAAAGGGGAAAGCCTTTGGAATGTAAACATAGAATATAGAAAATAAAAATGAAAAAAAATAAAAAAAAACCTGTACAATGCCTTTGCTGGCATCTGCTTTTGTGATATAAAGTTCTATGGAGAAATAGTTCTATAAAAATTAACTGTGGCAAGGTATTTAAGCATTTGACCAAACAAAATAAAACCAATCAGTTGAATAATGTCAGAGTCTAGTCTGAAAATGCAGTGTAGGCAGATCTACTCAGCCTGATATGGTAATAAATGAAACTAGAGCTGGTAATTGAGTTTAGGAGAAAATTTGAAAATAAGACTATAATCACAGAGCAAATTCAACTAAAAATGCTACTGGCAATTTACATATTAGGACTAGCTGGAGGAAGAAACAAAACTGGTGGAACAATTACACACACACACACAGACACACACACACAGACACACACAGACACACAGACACACACACACACACAAACACACAGAATTTTGAAACAGCCGAAGAGTAAATAATTTACAAAACCCTTCAAATCAAATGTATGCCACTCTTTCCATTATACTGTATAGCTCCACATCAGGACAAAATATTCAGAGATCTCTGAGGATAGAATGAGAAAAAAACTCCACATTAACTATTTCAGAGCATCTGATGAGTTTAATAGAAGCAGAAGCTCACCATGCCCACTCTTTCACCATGTAAATATTGCTGATCCAGTGCATGCAGCAGCCATGTGTGGACCTGTCCTTACAGGAGGCTGTCAGGTTTTCTCCTTACTTGACAATCTCAGAAGTGTAATCAGCAGGACCATCTCTGTGGACATGATGGTTCAAGGCCAAGGCAGAATTGAGGCATGGAAGATAGCCAGGGAAGCTTGTCTGGGTGTGTCATTTATCAGCATCAAAAACAAGAACAAAAAAACAACACAAGCAAAAAACAAAATATAGTGAACCAAACAACGTGTGTGTGTGTGTGTGTGTGTGTGTGTGTGTGTGTATACACTCCTGAACCAAAGATCAGGAATCCATCTGGCTTCTTTATGTCTTCTACATTGGTTTTTAAATTTCATTAAAGATGTATATTGAAGTCTTCTCTACTGCTGCTCAGTCAACAAGCTTTTTAGAGTGCCCATGTGCATCTATAAGGATGTTTCAGACTTGATTTTCTACTCCCATTCTCACATAATCACAGCCACTAATTATTACAAAAATCTGCCCTCCAGCTAGTATTTTCAAATGAATTCTAACTCTCAGATACGATGTGCAGACTTTCATGAAGATTTATTTATAAGTCTCATGTTTGTGTTTTATTTGTTATTAATAAATTCAATTTTATGGATGAGTAATTAGGCAGGGTGCTCATTATTTGTCCATAGTCCTCAAATAAAATAATAGAGGATCTACTATATTAACTTGCATCTGATATCATGATAATTGTACGCAGACAATGAAGATGAATTACTAAACTCTGTCAAGAGGATTTATCCTGGATTTCGAGCAAACTCAATGCTACCTCTGTAAACATTTATATGTTAGTTCCCAGTGTCTATGAAATAACAGGAAAATAAAATCGCGTATTTCATAAAAGGGCCGTGGCAAGTGTGTTCATGTACATAACATTCCCCAGCAGGTCTGAAATATGGACCATGAACAGTGTTAGCATGAGATACAGTGAAGACAGTGGATGAGGATGAAACTGAAGAATTATTATTATACACACAATTTGTAGAAATGGAACAGCCTTCTCTCTGTAAGTAATGCTTCTATCCTTTGGTGAAAATATTTGACTCAAAAACTATAACAAATTCATACTGGGAGGTTGCCTTGGCCAAAAGGAACATGTCCTTTCTGTCTGTTCTGCCTGCCTGCTCTCTGTTTTGATCTCTCCAAATTTATCAACATATCCTATAATAAAGACAGATTCAAATTTTGTTATTTTACTTTTTTGATGGTTGTTTTGTTTGTGTTTTGCCATTCTTACTGGTTATCTAGAAAGCTCCTTGCTTTTCTGCCTTCTTTTAAGATTTTGGAAAGATCCTGAAGGATGCATTTGTGATTCTCCTACTCTTAAGAGTGGCTTTCAAACTGGAATCCTCCAGATTGCCTCCATATATTTTTTGCCCCTATTGTTGAACTCAGTACTGGTTGGACTTTAAGGTATCTCTGGGTTGTGAGAAAGCTTGCAAGCTTTCAAAACAAACCATTTTTAAAGATGTTTTGGAATCATTTTTGTGTTGCTATTGTGGGCAGTCCCAAGAATAGGTTTCTTTACTTTTTTACTTTAATTTGTTTTTAATACAGTCTCTTCTCTATTGAAAATTAAATCTTCTCTCATATAATACATCCAGATCACACTTTCTCCTCCCTCTAGCCTCTCAGCTACCCCATCTCTCTCTTCCATAGACACAATCCCTGTCTATTTCCTTTTTAGAAAAGAATATGCCTTCAAGTGTTTACAGTCAAACAGTACAAACCAAGACAAAGTTAAGGCAATATGAAAATCCAATTGGAGGAAAAAAGTCCCCAAAGCAGGCCAAAGAGTCAGAGATGCACTGGCCCCTACTGTTAGGAGTCCCATAAAAGCACCACGCTATCAGATATAATGCATATACACAAGATCTGGTGCAGACCCATGCAGGCCAGAGATTGTGACCTTTCTCTCAGTGGACCTATGTGAGTCCTGCCTGAGTGAGTGTCTATGCTCTGCTCTATCTTCCATTCTCTCTGGCACCTACAATCCTTTCCCCCCCTTTACAGCAGGGGGATATAAGGCTTCCAGATCACCTAGAGATACCCCAATGGAGACCCCAAATTAGAAATCTCTCTGACCTTTTGTTTGTATGTAGTTCTCTGCACTTGCTTCCACTATATTTCTAATTGATTGATTTCAGCCATGATTTTGATTATTTTCTGTCATTTTTTCTCATGGGTATGATTGTTACTTTTTCCCCCTGGGACTTTTAGATGGGGTACCAGCCATATAGCATGGAGAAGCTGGACCTAGAGCCCCCTATGCATCTATAGCAAGTGTGCAAATTGGTATTTCTGTAGTTCCCCACAACAAATGGAATGAGGGCAGTCTCCATCTCTGTTCGCTGCCACTGGTTCCCCTTCCCTCTTCCATGGACTGCCTGGTTGGGCCTCAGTGAGAGAGGATGTTTCTAGACCTGCTGGGATTAGATGCTACTGCGTATGGGGATACACAGATATACACACATTCTCTGAAAGAAAGAATTAGGAAAAAATGGGGCAAGAATTGGGAAGGGTTGGACAGGGAAGAGAGGATGGAGGGGGCTGTGATTTAGATGTAAAGTGACTAAAATTTTTTTTAAAAAATATGTGCCATAGAAGATGTCACTCTTAAGAACCTTATTTTAAACAATAAGTACAAGCTAGAGGCAAATGGAATTGGCATGTACTCTATAAGTTGTTATAGGTGCTGGAGAGATGACTCAGGTTGATACTTCTCCAGAGGTTTTCTTCCCTGCACCTATATTAGGAACATACATAATAACACTAGCTCCACAAGGTCAAACACCCTTTCCTCCTTTCTGTGCATTGTGCTTTCATTTGGTTGATGTGCACAAAGACACAAAAACAGATAAAGAAAAGTAAATCTTTGAAAAGAGACTTGTTCTAGGAAACCAGCTCTTGATTATTTATCCACTCATTGACATCACTCTATTTCACAATATTTCAGAGTTTAAGTTGTAATTGGCTATTAAATTCCTTGGGCATGAAATTCTAGGAGATTATAAATTACCATTTGTGTGCTGGGAACCAAAATCCAATGCTCTACCAGAGCAGTTAGTGCTTTTAACAAACAGTCTCCACAGCCCTCTCTCCAATCTTTAAAGGAGTTTATTTGTTTAGGTTCTGTAATCTTCCTCCTTAATTATTTGCATGTTACTTTTTTTTTTTACTTTCTTCTATAGAGGAAAATATTTTGTATGATCAGTGTAGTGCTATTCATTTTTATAGTTAAAGGTACCAACACTTTCAATACCAGAAGCAAAAGTCAGTAGTCCAGTGAATTGCAACAACTCTAATATCAAGATTACAGTGTACATTTTAAAAGGTATAATAAAATTTTCTGTGTCTATTGTCTTACAACCGTATGAGGTGGAACATGGCAAGAGTCACTAATATTACAGAGCTCACTGTTGATTGCATATAGAAACCATGTGGAAGCTCCCATCTGAGCACTAGCTTCCACTCTCATCCTGCTGACATTCTCACATGCCCTCTCCTTGAAAGCTCTGTGATGAGTTCTATCATTGAATTTAGTTAGTAAAACATATAGGCATGAAGAATGCTAAAAGGTATTGCAATTTTTTAACCAGTATGTTTCTACTTCCAGTGGTTCCAATATTAGAGACTATTTTACACTTAATACACCACTAATCCTGTAGGGTATGGTTTCATGGACAGCTCTGACACAGTGACTATAACCTTACCAATTATCTGCCAGTAGTTAATGACACAGATTCCAATTATGCTGATCTGATGGGCACCTTGAGACCCATCACTTCCAGGAGCTCTGGCCTTGACTTTAGACACTAAAACAGGCAATTCTCTCATTTCTCTAATGTGCCCTGACATTGCCACCACATAAGTTTTTGAAACAGACAAAATTTATTCTGTGTTCAGTCTAGCAAAGAAGTTGATGAACAAGAACTAAGTGGAATTTTGATGGGGATTGCATTGAATCTATAGATTGCTTTCAGCAAGATAGCCATTTTTACTATATTAATCCTTCAGGGAAAATCTTACCATCTTCTAAGGTCTTCTTCAATTTCTTTTTTCAGAGAATTGAAGTTCTGTTTGTACAGATCTTTCACTCAATCCCCATCAAAATTCCAACTCAATTCTTCACAGCATTAGAAAGTGTAATTCTCAAATTTATTGTAATAGTAAAAAACTCAGAATAGCATGAATAATTCTCAACAGTCTCAAAAGAATACCCATGGTATGCACTCACTGATAAGTGGATATTAGCCTAGACTCTTGGGACACCAAAGACACAATCCACATATCAAATGATATCTGACAATAAGGAAGGAGTGGACACTAGTGCTGGAAAGGATCAAAACATCAGTGTAGGGGAATACCAGAACAGGGAAGTGGGAAGGGGTGGATGGGGAAACAGGGGGAGGGAAAAGGGCTTTGTGAGACCTTTGGGGGATGGGGAACCAGAAAAAGGGAAATGAAATGTAAATATAGAATATATCCAATAAATAAAAAAAAAGAAAAAAGAAAAAGGGCATTAAAAAAAAAACAATAAAAGACTTCTGGGGAAATCACCATCCCTGACCTAAAACTGTATTACAGAGCAATGTGAAAAAAACTGGATGGTGTTGGTACAGTGAAAGGTAGCTAGATCAATAGAACAGAATTGAAGACCTAGAATTGAACCCACCTACCTATGGTCACTTGATCATTGACAAAGTAGCAGAAACCATCCAGTGGAAAAAAAGCATTTTCAACATTTGGTGATGGTTCAACTGGCGGTCAATATGTAGAAGAATGCAAATTGACCCATTGTTATCTCAACGTACGAAGATTAATAAAAACTGGATCAAAGAACCCCACATAACACCAGATACACTGAATCTAAAAGAAGAAATAGGGGGTAAAAGCCTAGAACACATGGGAACAGGTGCCAGGAGCCATTCTCACTTAGATCTCAATATTTCCTCCTTTGAACCAATTTAACATGCTCAAGCCTGCCTGTAGAAGAAAAATATTAGCTTTTAGGTTTGCCAAATAGCAAGTTGGTCAGCACATTTAGAGCTCATGTTGGTTAGAACAAACAGAGCTCACCTGCAGTTAGGTAACTATAGTGATCTCTTTCCACTTCCCTCCTTGTGGTCATTTTAGTTTGCCAGCTTCCTTGAAGCCCAAGCCAGCTTTGTCATGAGATTCTGAGAGAAAATTCTGAGAGACTACTTCCTAGAGACTTAGATACAGTGCTTTCCCCCTGAGAGACTGTTCCCTAGAGACAATGATTGCCCCCTCATACTCCCTCCCTACATCCTGCTTGCTTTCCTTTATATTGCAGTGTGTAAAACAATAAAGTTTGACAGCTTAATCAGAATACTGTCTTTCTGTCCATCTCTCTTGCCTCTTGAGTCTTGTCCTCTCCTAGGTGGTCCGGGGACCCTGTTGACTGTCCTGTGGGTCAGGACAAACAGGCAGAAAGTTCCAGGACAGAATACCAATGACATGTGCTCTAAGATAAAGAATCAACAAATGGATCCTCATAAAATCGCAAAACTTCTGTAAGGCAAAGGACAAAATATCCTTTGTCAATAGGACAAATGGCAACCAACAGATTGGGAAAAGATTTTTACTACTTCTACAGTAGAGCCTTCTATAGAGGGTTCATATGCAATATATACAAAGAATTCACAAAGTTAGACTCCAGAGAACCAAATAACCCTTTTAAAATGGGAAATAGCTAAACAGACAATTCTCAACTGAGGAAACTCAAATGTCCAAGAAGCACCTAAAGAAATGTTCAATGTCCTTAGCCATCAGGGAAATGCAAATCAAAACAACCCAGAAATTTTACCTCACACCAGTCAGAATGGCTAAGATCAAAAACTCAGGAGACAGCAAATCCTGGCAAGGATGTGGAGAAAGAGAAACACTCCTCCATTGATGCTGGGATTACAAACTTGCACAACCACTTATTTGGAGCCCTACACAGCTCTCAGTTTGAACAAGCCTTCTACATGGAGCTAGAGCTCTTTTTTCTTTTTCTTTACAGTAAGATTTAAAGCATATAGGTGGTTGTGCTTACTCATAGTGAGACCTTGGGGATGAATATGGAGAATACATCACCATATTCCTCTTTCTAAGTGTACTATATTGACTGTTCCCTCCTAAATGAATACTACATAGGCAACATCTCAATGTCTTATCTTTTCTGCAATATATATACACATATACATATACATATACATATACATATACATATACATATACATATACATATATATATATACATATACTTATACATCATATACATATACATATACATATACATATACATATACATATGCATATACTTCAATCTAATAATCCATCATGATTGGGACAAAGCAAAACTTAAAGTGTTGGAAGTAATCTATGTACAACACTAACTTAACAATATTGTCTCTATTAGTCTGGGTTTTCTAGAGTCACAGAACTTATGGGCAGTCTCTATAGTTAGGGAATTTGTCGATGACTTACAGCCTGTAGTCCAACTCCCCAACAATGGTCAGCAGCACCTGTGGATGGAAGTTCAAGAATCTAGCAGTTCCTAAGACCCATGAGGCAAGCAGACAAGGAAGAGTTAGTGAGTCTTCCTTCTTCCAATGTCCTTATATAGGTCTCCAGCAGAGAGTGTGGCCCAGATTAAAGGTGTGTGTCACCATGCCTTTAATCCCAGATGACACTGAACTTGGAGATCTCCTTGTCTTAATCTTCTGGAATTCATAGCAGAAGATTAAGACATATGCTTCAAGACCTCCATTGCAAGATCCATGCCAGAAACTTGTATTTCTGAGCCTCCAGATTAGGACATAGGTGAATCTTCCAATTCTTGATTGTAGTTCATTCCATATATAGTCAAGCTGACAATCAGGAATAGCCACTACACTGTCACTTTCTAGAAAAAGTTTAGAAAAGGAAAAATTAATTTTAATAGTAAATTTGGTAACAACACATTGACTGTTACTAGAAAATTAAATCTAAGATTATTTAAAGTCATGGTTTAGGGTTGTTTGAAGTTTAACATGGTAAAATCATCAATAATGGGGATTATCTCTTCATTTTATTTATCTTTTAGTAGATGAACATAAGTGCATAAAGTCACTATATGTTTAATTAGAAAAATGGAGGAAAAAGCAGTTGAACCAAAGGGTGTAAAGTAACATAACAATTATGTCTTCAACTTTCTATGACTGAAATCAAATGTGCAGTTCTCTCAGCTTTCAAATTGTGTGGATTGCTTTGTGGAGACTATTATCCAGAAAGCGTCATGTATAGGAGTGGGTGTAGGTAGAAGTGTCTGAGGTCAGCAAGGATAGTGTTTCAGTCCAACTGAAGGGATATGATTGCAAGATGAACTCTTTTTTATATCAAGTGTGGCCTTTTATTGTGTCCAATGGACAAAATAAATTAATTTTCTAAAGGCGCAATCTCTTTATTTTTGTAATGGGATTTTTTTTTTACTGGAAGAAGAGTTAGAAATTATAGCTGATACCACAGTGAAATGAGTAGAATACCCAGGAATAATATGTAGACACTCGAAAAACATTATTTCTCTACCTTTGCATCACAATTTTGATAAAGAACACATGAAAATGCCTTTAAATGCCACAATTCAAACAATTTTTTAGATGCAGTCAACTGTAGCTGGTTCAGTCTGTTTGGAGTTCTGAAGGCTTCTTGTATGTTCATGGGCATCTCTTTCTCTAGGTTAGGGAAGTTTTCTTCTACAATTTTGATGAAGATATTTACTGGACCTTAAAGAAATACAAGAGAACATCAGTCAACAGGTAAAAGCTCTTAAAGAGGAAACACAAAAATCCCTTAAAGAAATACAGGAGATCATGGATCAACAGAAAGAAGCCCTTAAAGAAGAAACACAAAAGTCCCTTAAAGAATTACAGGAAAACACGAACAATCAAGTGAAGGAACTGAATAAAACCATCCAGGATCTAAAAGTGGAAGTAGAAACAATAAAGAAATCACAAAGTGAGACATCTCTAGAGATAGAAAACCTTGGAAAGAATTTAGGAGTCATAGATTCAAGCATCAACAACAGAATACAAGAGATAGAAGAAAGAACATCATGTTTTATGCCAAAAAAAATCATAAAGTAAGATGAAAAGCTTCTGGTTGGCATGTATATCTTGATAACACATTAGAGATACTCTTCATTTATAGGGCTTTTACCTGTTGACCCCAGGGGTACAGATCCTCCAGGAACCCACACCTAATCCTTGACGAACAGACCACAAGGGACTAAATATTCAAATGCTAGACACTGGGACAACTTTTATAATTTAACTACCAGTGTAGCCATTTTAGTGAGGATGCTATTTTATTTAATAATAGGATATAAGGAAGTATTCTTGAGAATTTAAAATTAATTAGCAAACTAAATAAAATTGGATATATATCTCATATAAATTTATTTAAATGGTCACATTGTATGAAATCTATTCAGTTTATTGAGGTTAGAGCATTATACTCAGACACACATATGTACATGTGTGTGTGAAATATATATGTAATATATATAAACACTCTACACATTGTAATGTAATATATAATATAAAATACATAATATAATATAGTATGCTTATAATTTTATATCATAATAATAGGATAATTTTATATAATATAAGCATAAAAAGGAAGTATTCTTGAGAATTTAAAATGAAACTGCAAGCTAAATTAAATTGAGTATCATCTCATATAATGGATAATTTATATAAATTCACATTGTGTGAAATCTATTTAGTTATAATTATATATAATATAATTATATATTATATGCATGACATATAATATATAATACTTAATATATAATTATAATACATGTTATGTAATATATGATATGTGATGTGTGAAGAATAATATATAATAAATGATATATGAGTATATAATATATAATGTGAAATATGTATATATATATATGTATGTTACTTTAACCTTGATAGACTAATAGATACCACACAATGTGAAATTTTATATTATAATAATTTTGTATAATAATAGGATCATTTTATGTAATATTAGGATAGGAAGGTAGTATTCGTGAGAATTTATATTTAATTAGCAAACTAAAATAAATTGGTCATGTATCTCACATAAATTTATTTAAATGGTAATATTGTATGAAATCTATAAAGTTTAATCTGGTTAGAGCAATACACACATATACACATATGTACATTTGTTTGTATAATATATATGTTATATATGCATGCACTCTATATTATAATATATATAACATATAATGAATAATATAATATAGTATAATATAATATAATACATAACATGTAACCTATAATATATAATGCATAACATATAATATATAATACATGATATATAATTATAATACATGTTATATAATATATGATATGTGATGCATGAAGTATGATATATGTTATATGAGTATATAACTTAAAATATGTAATATATATATGTCGCTTTAACCCAGATAAACTAACAGACATCACACAATGTGAAATTTTATATCATAATAATTTTGTATAATAATAGGATAATTTTATATAATATAAGGATACAATGGAAGTATTCTTGACAATTTAAAATGAAATTGCAAGCTAAATTAAATTGAGTATACATCTCATATAATGGATAATTTATATAAATTCATTGTGTGAAATCTAGTTCTTGTGGGGTACAGCATTATATATATATGCTCTCTATATATCAAACAACATAATAATACATAATATATAATTCTCTAACTAAACTAAATAGATTTCACATGATGTGACAATTTAAATGCAATTTAAATAAATGTATCAATTATGTGAGCTCAATATATATGATATATAGTATATATATGTAGTATATAATATGTACTGTGTAATGCTTATTATGCAATATGTAATGTACAATGTATAATATATACTTGTATATGTAATGCTCTAACTCAGATATATACTTTATGCATATATATTATATGTGATATATAGAGAATTAAAAATATAGCATTTCTAAATTTTTGACTTTTACATTTAGTTGTTAACATTTAACAAAATAATGAAAAGTACATTAATAATGTAACCAAGATTTCAGGTCAATAAGAATTGCTAAGAAGCCCAGCTGGATATATTGCAACCAGGACACAGCTGGAAAGGCCCAGGTAAACACCCCTTCCAGGGCTACACTCACAGGGGTATCTGCTAGGGTCTCCGAGCCAAGCAGGCGGAGTCCCGCCTAGGCTCTGTGGGACATCCCCGAGCCCTCTGGTGAGCACCAAGGCTGCTTCTGCAACCAGCTCGCCGGCCCCTGGACCAGCGGTGTAGCGGCGGGCCTCCATATTGCAACCAGGACACAGCTGGAAAGGCCCAGGTAAACACCCCTTCCAGGGCTACACTCACGGGGGTATCTGCTAGGGTCTCCGAGCCAAGCAGGCGGAGTCCCGCCTAGGCTCTGTGGGACATCCCCGAGCCCTCTGGTGAGCACCAAGGCTGCTTCTGCAACCAGCTCGCCGGCCCCTGGACCAGCGGTGTAGCGGCGGGCCTCCATATTGCAACCAGGACACAGCTGGAAAGGCCCAGGGTCTCGGAGCCAAGCAGGCGGAGTCCCGCCTAGGCTCTGTGGGACATCCCCGAGCCCTCTGGTGAGCACCAAGGCTGCTTCTGCAACCAGCTCGCCGGCCCCTGGACCAGCGGTGTAGCGGCGAGCCTCCATATTGCAACCAGGACACAGCTGGAAAGGCCCAGGATCTGTGGGACATCCCCGCCCTCGGGTGAGCACCTAAGCTGCGTTCAGCAACCAGCTCGCCGGCCCCTAGACCAGCGGTGTAGCGGCGGGCCTCCATATTGCAACCAGGACACAGCTGGAAAGGCCCAGGTAAACACCCCTTCCAGGGCTACACTCACAGGGGTATCTGCTAGGGTCTCCGAGCCAAGCAGGCGGAGTCCCGCCTAGGCTCTGTGGGACATCCCCGAGCCCTCTGGTGAGCACCAAGGCTGCTTCTGCAACCAGCTCGCCGGCCCCTGGACCAGCGGTGTAGCGGCGGGCCTCCATATTGCAACCAGGACACAGCTGGAAAGGCCCAGGCTCTGTGGGACGTCCCCGCCCTCTGGTGAGCACATAGGCTGCATTCTGCAACCAGCTCGCCGGCCCCTAGACCAGCGGTGTAGCGGCGGGCCTCCATATCACAACCAGGACACAGCTGGAAAGGCCCAGGGTCTGTGGGACATCCCCGACCTTGGGTGAGCACCTAAGCTGCGTTCTGCAACCAGCTCGCCGGCCCCTAGACCAGCGGTGTAGCGGCGGGCCTCCATATTGCAACCAGGACACAGCTGGAAAGGCCCAGAGAAACAACAGGTGAGCCCAGCCTCACAGGAGATTCAAACACCAGCCACTGACAACAAGGCCAACTAAAACCAGAAATAACCAGATGGCAAAAGGAAAACGAAGGAACGTTACTAACAAAAATCAAAGCAACATGACAGCATCTGAACCCAGTTCTCCAACAACAGGAATCCCTGGATACCCTAAAACACCAGAAAAACAAGACTTGGATATAAAATCACTGGTCAGGATGCTGGTAGCTGAACACATAGAAAAATCTCGTAAAGAAATAGAGGAGAAAATGGATCAAAAGTTAGAAGCCTTTACGAGGCAAATACAAAAATCACTTCAAGAAATGCAGGAGAAGATGGATCAAAGAGAAGAAGACAATAAGGAAGAAAGACAAAAGTCACTTAAAGAACTACAGAAGAACGTGGGCCAACAAGTAGAAGCTATGAAAGAGGAAGCACAAAAATCTATTAAAGAAATACATGAAAACACAATCAAGCAAGCGAAAGATCTGAGCACATCCATCCAGATAGTAAAAACAGAAGTAGAAACAACTAAGAAATCACAGAGGGAGACAGCATTGGAGATAGAAAACCTGGGGAAGAAATCAGGGGCCATAGACGCAAGTATCAACAATAGAATACAAGAGATAGAAGACAGAATCTCAGAAGCCGAAGATAACATAGGAACCATTGATTCAACAGTCAAAGAAAATACTAAATGCAAAAAGGTGGTAACCCAAAACATCCAGGAAATCCAAGACACTATGAGAAGACCAAACCTAAGGATTATAGGTATAGACGAGAGTGAAGATTTACAAGTTAAAGGGCCAGCTAATATCTTCTATAAAATTATGGAAGAAAACTTCCCCAACCTAAGGAGAGAGATGCCCATGAATATACAAGAAGCCTATAGAACCCCAAACAGACTGGACCAGAACAGAAATACATCCCGTCACATAATAATCAAAACTCCAAACGTAATAAACAAAGAAAGAATACTAAAGGCAGCAAGAGAAAAAGGCCAAGTAACATATAAAGGAAAACCTATCAGAATAACACCAGACTTCTCACCTGAGACCATGAAAGCTAGAAGATCCTGGGCAGATATCATGCAAACTCTAAGAGAACACAAACTTCAGCCAAAACTACTTTACCCAGCAAAACTCTCAATTGCCATTGATGGAGACATCAAGGTATTCCATGACAAAACCAAATTTGCAAGATATCTCTCCACAAATCCAGCCCTACAAAGGATAATAGGGGGAAAACACCAAGACAAGGACGGAAACTACACCCGGGAAGAAGCAAGATAGAAACCTCCTCTCATCAAACCCAAAAGAAGATAACCTCTCGAATATAAAAAATAAATAAGATAAATAAATATAATTTCAAAAATGTCTGGAGGTAATAATTACTATTCCTTAATATCTCTTAACGTCAATGGACTCAATTCCCCAATAAAAAGACATAGATTAGCAGACTGGATACGGAAACAGGACCCTACATTTTGCTGCATACAGGAAACACATCTCAGTGTTAAAGACAAACACTACCTTAGAGTAAAAGGCTGGAGGACAATTTTACAAGCAAATGGTCTCAGGAAACAAGCTGGAGTAGCCATTCTAATATCAGATAAAATTGACTTTCAACCTAAAATCATCCAAAGAGACTCAGAAGGTCACTTCTTGCTGGCCAAAGGGAAAATCCACCAGGAAGAGCTCTCAATACTGAACATCTATGCTCCAAATGCAAGGGCACCCTCCTTCGTAAAAGAAACCTTACTAAAGCTTAAAGCACACATTACACCTAACACAATAATTGTGGGTGACTTCAACACCCCACTCTCCTCAATGGACCGATCAGGAAAGCAGAAACTAAACAGGGACACAGTGAAACTAATTGAAACTCTGGACCAATTGGATTTAACAGATATATATAGAACATTTCATCCTAAAGCTAAAGAATATACCTTTTTCTCAGCACCGCATGGTACCTTCTCCAAAATAGACCATATAATCGGTCACAAGACAGATGTCAACAAATACAAGAAGATCGAGCTAATCCCATGCCTCTTATCAGATCACCATGGAGTAAGAGTGGTCTTCAATAGCAACAAAAACAACAGAAAGCCCACATACACATGGAAACTGAACAATACTCTACTCAATGATACCTTGGTCAAGGAAGAAATAAAAAAAGAAATCAAAGACTTTTTAGAATTCAATGAAAATGAAGGTACAACCTACCCAAATCTATGGGACACAATGAAAGCAGTGCTAAGAGGAAAACTCATAGCTCTAAGTGCATCCAAAAAGAAACTGGAGAGAGCATACACTAGCAGCTTAATGGCACACCTTAAAGCCCTGGAAGAAAAACAAGTTAATTCACCCAGGAGGAGTAGAAGACAAGAAATCATCAAACTCAGGGCTGAAATCAATCAAATAGAAACAAAGAGAACCATACAAAGAATCAACAAGACCAGGAGCTGGTTCTTTGAGAAAATCAACAAGATAGATAAACCCTTAGCCAGACTAACCAAAGGACACAGAGACAGTATACAAATTAACAAAATTAGAAATGAAAAGGGAGACATAACAACAGAAACTGAGGAAATTCAAAAGATCGTCAGATCCTACTACAAAGGTCTATACTCAAAACAACTGGAGAATCTGGAGGAAATGGACGATTTCCTAGACAGATATCAAATACCAAAATTAAATCAGCATCAAGTAGACCAGCTAAATAGTCCCATAACCCCTAAAGAAATAGAAGGGGTTATAGAAAGCCTCCCAACCAAAAAAAGTACGGGACCAGATGGTTTTAGTGCAGAATTCTACCAGACCTTCAAAGAAGACTTAACACCAATACTCTCCAAACTATTCCACAAAATAGAGACAGAAGGGACACTGCCCAACTCATTCTTCGAAGCCACAATTACGCTAATACCTAAACCACAAAAAGATCCAACAAAGAAAGAGAACTTCAGGCCAATTTCTCTGATGAATATAGATGCAAAAATACTAAATAAAATTCTTGCTAACCGAATCCAAGAGCACATCAAAACGATCATCCACCATGATCAAGTAGGCTTCATCCCAGGGATGCAGGGATGGTTCAATATACGGAAATCCATCAATGTAATCCACTACATAAACAAACTGAAAGAAAAAAACCACATGGTCATCTCATTAGATGCTGAAAAAGCATTCGACAAAATTCAGCATCCTTTCATGCTAAAAGTCTTGGAAAGAGCAGGAATTCAAGGCCCATACCTAAACATAGTAAAAGCAATCTACAGCAAACCAGTAGCCAACATCAAAATAAATGGAGAGAAACTTGAAGCATTCCCACTAAAATCAGGGACTAGACAAGGCTGCCCTCTCTCTCCATATCTTTTCAATATAGTACTTGAAGTTCTAGCAAGAGCAATTAGACAACATAAGGAAGTCAAAGGGATACAAATTGGAAAGGAAGAAGTGAAACTATCATTATTTGCAGACGATATGATAGTTTACCTAAGCGACCCAAAAAACTCCACCAGAGAACTTCTACAGCTGATAAACAACTTCAGCAAAGTGGCAGGTTATAAAATTAACTCAAGCAAGTCAGTGGCCTTCTTGTACTCAAAGGACAAGCAGGCAGAGAAAGAAATTAGGGAAATAACACCCTTCACAATAGCCACAAACAACATAAAGTATCTTGGCGTAACTCTAACCAAACAAGCGAAAGATCTGTACAACAGGAACTTCAAGTCCCTGAAGAAAGAAATCGAAGAAGACCTCAGAAGATGGAAAAATATTTCTTGCTCCTGGATTGGCAGGATCAATATAGTAAAAATGGCCATCTTGCCAAAAGCAATATACAGATTCAATGCAATCCCCATCAAAATCCCAACTCAATTCTTCATAGATCTAGAAAGAGCAATTCTCAAATTCATCTGGAGCAACAAAAAACCCAGGATAGCTAAAACTATTCTCAACAATAAAAGGACTTCTGGGGGAATCAATATCCCTGACTTCAAGCAGTACTACAGAGCAATTGTGTTAAAAACTGCATGGTATTGGTATAGCAACAGGCAAACAGATCAATGGAACAGGATTGAAGACCCTGAAATTAACCCACAGACTTATGGTCACTTGATCTTTGATAAAGGAGCCACAACCATCCGATGGAATAAAGATAGCCTTTTCAACAAATGGTGCTGGTTCAACTGGAGGTCAACATGCAGAAGAATGCGAATTGACCCACTCTTATCTCTTTGCTCTAAGATCAACTCCAAGTGGATCAAGGACCTCCACATAAAACCAGACACACTGAAACTATTAGAAAAGAAACTTGGGAAGACCCTGGAGGACTTGGGCACAGGGGAAAAGTTCCTGAACAGAACACCAATAGCGTACGCACTAAGATCAAGAATCGACAAATGGGACCTCATAAAATTACAAAGTTTCTGCAAAGCAAAGGACACTGTCCGAAGGACAAAACGGCAACCAACAAAGTGGGAAAAGATCTTTACCAACCCCACATCCGACAGAGGGCTAATATCCAATATATACAAAGAACTCAAGAAGTTAGACCGCAAAGAAACAAATAACCCTATCAAAAAATGGGGCACAGAGCTAAACAAAGAATTTTCACCAGAAGAAATTCGGATGGCCGAGAAACACCTTAAGAGATGTTCAACATCATTAGTCATCAGGGAAATGCAAATCAAAACAACCCTGAGATTCCACCTCACACCAGTCAGAATGGCTAAGATTAAAAACTCAAGAGACAACAAGTGCTGGCGAGGATGTGGAGAAAGAGGAACACTCCTCCACTGTTGGTGGGATTGCAAAATGGTAAAACCACTCTGGAAATCAGTTTGGCGGTTCCTCAGAAAATTGGGCATGTCACTTCCAGAGGACCCTGCCATTCCACTCCTGGGCATATACCCAGAGGATTCCCATACATGCAATAAAGACACATGCTCCACTATGTTTATAGCAGCCTTGTTTATAATAGCCAGAAATTGGAAGGAGCCCAAATATCCCTCAAAGGAGGAATGGATACAGAAAATGTGGTATATTTATACAATGGAATACTACTCAGCAATTAAAAATAATGAATTCATGCAATTTGTAGGTAAATGGTTAGACCTGGAAAATATCATCCTGAGTGAGCTAACCCAATCACAAAAGAATGCACATGAAATGCAATCACTGATAAGTGGATATTAATGAGCCCAGAAGCACTAAATACTCAAGACACAAATAGCAAGTCAAATGATTCCCAAGAAGAAGAAAGGAGAGGACCCTGGGCATGTAAAGATTGCATCCAGTTTAGTAAAGAAACCGAGGGGGGAGGGGGAATGATTGGGGAATAGTTGGGGGGGAGAAGAACTATGGGAACTATGGTGGGTGGGAACTGGGAAAGGGGAAAGCCTTTGAAATGTAAACATAGAATATAGAAAATAAAAATAACTAAAAAAAAAAAAAAAAAAAAAAAAAAAAAAAAGAAGCCCAGCTGACAGGAACATCATTATTATATGAACTTAAACCCATGGGACGTCACATGATGGCAATTAGTGGCTAAAGATATGTCAGCATTTAAATAAGTCATATAATAACACTTAAATGTGAGATGCTGGCCATCAAAGGATTGTGCCCCACTTATTATCTGTTAGAAGTCCTTTAGTATATAATCTGTTCCCTGCGTCCTTACAGCCTTGAACAGATATCAGCAATGTGTGTAGATGGGAGTTTCTGCCATCAGCAGGACATTGAAACTCTTCCAGGATGGCAAATGGGACCCTTGCACCCAAGAACAGAATTTGACAGCTGCAGAGGTTGTGTCCAAATGTTTTCACAGCTTCCAGTTTCAAAAAAAACAAAAACAAAAACAAAAACAAAAACAAAACAAAACAAAACAAACCAGAAACACACTGTGCACAATAATACAATGAGTAGATTTGGTCTCTTAACAATCTGTCACTATTTTCTTAAAATAGTGTTCCCAAATGATGAACATTTGTATCACTTAGCCCTTTTGCATTCCAGTGATTCTAGGGAAGCTATTTTGTCAGTAATAGTATTATATTACTGAACAACCCACCAATCAGTATTGAATGTATATTCAAAAAATAATGATAAAATGTATGATTTTTGAACTCTGATATATAATAAGCATATCATAATATAAACCTATAGTCATATAAATATGTGTGGCACATTTTATGTGTTTTATGTATAAATACATTATATATAATCATACAGTCTTGGGAAACATAGCTCTAGGTTAGCTCATTTCTTCATTGACTATGACAGAGTAATAGGTAATAGAGAAAATTCTAGTTTGTCTGGTAAGCCTCTAAGTAGTTCCTTAGTTCTAGAACACAGACCAAGGAGTGATTACAGGCAGTTTCCGTAGCCCAGCTTAAATCCTCTCCTTATTATTAGGAATCATGAGTCCTTGGAATCCTGCTTATGTTCTCATATACTTGAGAATTCTCTTCTATAGAATGAGAATTGGAAACACATTTGCCTCGGCGCACTGCGAACATGATTACCAGAGCTTTGCCTGGCTCCCTAAGAATCCAATAAACTTCCCATCCTTCTGTGCCTATTGCCTATTCAGTGAGCTCAGAGCAACGATTTTAAGAACAACAACAATGTGTAACAGAATACCACTTAGAAGAAGCAAGAATGGCCATATTAGCCATTTAATTTAGCAAACAAAAATTAGTTACAGCAATTAAGGCTGTATTTGTGAGCATTGGAAAGCCCTGCTAGTAATGAAGCCATAGAAGTGCTTTTCTCTCCTGCTGTAATTGGGGAGATTTGCAGTTTATAGCTTGTGTTTAGCTGCGCAGTGGTGTTGTCAGAGACAATGCCTTGAATATTAGCAGTTTCAACACATCTGGTGTTCAGTCATACGTCACAAAGGCATTCAAGGGTGGGATGGAGCTGTGGTGGGTCAATGCCTCACCCTTGCCTTTCAATCACAAAACAAATATTCCCAAACTTTCTTCTGGAATATTCCTGATGTCTCAGTAGTATTGTCTATTTCAGGAAGGTTACATCTGGGTACAATGTGTTCTAAAGTAGCAAACTGGGACCTCACTCTCTCCCACATATTCACTGTGATATTTATAGAAAATAGATATGAGGTAATGTTTCATAGTCTTTTGAAATAGTCCTCTTGGGAATCATTATAAGTTAGTGTTTGCCATACTCATTTTACTGCCTAGTATTTATTATGGGAATGTGGTACTATAACCCTTTCACTGCTTCATTCCTCTTCTGGCTTAATGAGAAGCTGATATAAAGAGGTTTTATTTTGTAGCTTAAATTGTTATGGGTTTTTTTGTTTCTTTTTTTCCCCTTGTTTTCTTAAAACAGAAATTGGAGTTAAAGAACGTGAGTTGCTTGCCCTCACTGCTCACCCTACTCAGTGTGCTCTAACTGCACAGGCATTCCTTAATTTCCTCAAGTATAAAAACCCCACGTCTACCTCATTGCCTTTCCATCGTTCTTTCTTTAGTTTGGAAAATCTCTTTAAAACATGGTCTCCACTGTCACTGCCACCCTCTCAAGTCTGGTCCTCCATTAGTTCTTGTGTAAGCTTCGCCTCTTTGGGGCAGCTTATCTGGCCGATGCCTTTTCAAACATTTCTCTATCCCATAGATCATATACTTTTATAGAGTTTACATTTTAAACCTTCTCCTGTGACCCTTCTGCCCATGTAAGTACATAATCAGACATGCCCAACATTAAAGTAGCTTCTCTTGATATTTTTCTGACTCATTCTGTATCTTTCTGAACCTAAAACTATGCCAACTACAATTATTAAATATATGTTAAATAAAGGAAAGTATTCCTTCTTTCTCTCCTCACTTCCTATACAATTGAAGGAAAAATATTGTGAAAATAATTTTTAAGAGAGTTCTTGGTCAGAAGTTTCTTTGAACAATATGAATTATATATTTAATTTAATGCAAATGTCTTGTCATCTAGATAAAATTGACTGGCCACTCATTCTGAGCAACTCGGAAATTATTTAGAGTACCTACTCTGATACTATGTGTTGTTTAATATGTTAATCCCAACTCAGGATATTATAGTTGACATCAAACCATGAATAAAAATTGCTTTATTGCTTTATGTCAGATATTTCTAATGTTCAGGATCATATTCATGATCAAATCTTAATGTTTTACCATAATGATACTTGCTTTTTAATGGCTTCTCTAAAATATAAAATATTAATTTATTTATTAATTGAGTTATTTATAAAATTGAGTTATTTGTGTGTCTGTGTATTTGCCTATGTGTACATGAATTTGATTGCAGGTAACCACAGAAACTGGAAGATGGTGTCAGATCCCCTGGAGCAGGATGGTATGAGCCACTTGATGTGGGTGTTCAGAAAAGAACGAAGAGTCTCTGAAGATTTAATTATATTCAACCACTGAGTGATCTCTATTGTTCTTAAATATTAATTATGAAGGATAATTTTCCCCAGCTAAAAATTATAGATAATACCTCACCAAAGGAGAAACAAATGAGAAAGTAGTGCATGGAAACATGTTTGTTACTATGTCTTCTCAGGAAAGCACTGAGAAGCAATTTGTGACTTCTGAAGATCATCCTTTACAGAAGATGAATAGATTCTCCAGGACACCAAATATTTCTGAGGATGAAGGATGAAGAGCCATCACCATATGCTGATAGGACTTCAACATGATGCAGGTGCTTTGATATGGTTGGGCTTTTCTAAACAATTTTTTATAAATATCAGCAAGAACTGATGCCAATGCCTCATGGTATTTACCCAGATTCATTGAAACTGTGAGTATTTGAAGAATTGTCCATACTTAATTTATTAACAAAATTGGAAGAAATCAAAATGACCTTCAGTATGTATTTAAATATAGACAGTCATGTGCTAGATGGACTATTGATTATTAATAAAATATGGATTATCAAAATATAAAAAGACATTAAGTTGATAACCTCATATAGACTGAAAGAGCAGTCTAAAATAGATTAACTATATGACTTAAAATTGATGTTAAAGGGTCAATGATGAGATGTAAGAGATCAGTAGTTGCCAGGTAAAAAGGGATAAACACATGATGCATCCAATATTTGTTTACAGGTCCTGCATGTATGAGTAGGGACAGATATGTGATGCTGGAGATTCAACTAGCAGAACGGTCCAGTGTGATATTGTCATAATAGAGACACTAACTTAGTCTAACAAGAGATGCCTTTATTCCTGACATTTTCACAATTTGCCTTCCAGTGATCTTTCCTCTGCATCTTGATTATAAATTTTCATATCACCATGTTGCATGTACATCCCTGCCTTACTATTTCTACACAAAGCACTGGGCTGTCTTTACAACTATCAGGAAAGATCAACTTAATGGAGGCTTTCTTAAATCCTTAATAAAGGGAGATGCATTTTCTTTCAAATCCACTTAGTCATTTTTTTCTTCTTCACTCATTAGTATATATAAATTACCCAAAGATACCTTCAAATCCTAAGTTATAAGAATCATTAAATTTTTAAAAACTCAAAATCCAGTTTATGGTGCTTTTCCATTTTTGCCAACCATACACAATATCAATCTTCTCAGGGACAATTTTGGCTTAGGAAACTTAATGATAATTAAGTTGATTATAATAGTAATTGACCATAACTAAGCTGAATAATATTCAGTTTTTTTCCAAAACTGTAAAAAGAAAATAAACTAACAAAATAAAAGCCCTGTGAAGCAAATAAAGCCCTCAAATAGAGCCACAAAATATCCAAATTGAAATGTGTCTTTGTGCGACTCATGAACAGGGAACAGCTACTTATACATCATTGATTGTCTGGGGAGGAAAATAAATGCTCCCAGAGCACAGCACCAAGAGTAACATCTAGAACCTCTATATGCTCTCTTGTTTTCGTTGTAAGATTCACCTTCATGGTTCTATCCCTATCACCAGCCTTCTTGGTGACCATGCAAACCCATATGACAGGTTCATAGTTCCTATAATGGATTTTGCTATGATATGAATCCAGTTTTTACATTAAGACACAATAATGAGACTCGAGCTTTATTAGTCAATGTAACTTTCAAAGTTATAGGGCAATATTTTCAACTCCATTTTGTGTATCTTAATAATCACAAGAATATTACTGACCACTTGTTATGATTATCCAATGGAGAGGTTTCTCACTGACTTAACATTCTTTCATTTAGTTTTCCTAACAACTGTCTCTCATGATGTCCGGGATAAGGATCATGAAGCCTATGCTGTCATTCACAAAACCTGATCAATTCATTAATTGTTGGTCTCCTCTCTCTAAGTGGCAACTAGTTCAAAGGTACTATTTTTGGAGGTGGTCAAACTTCTTCTGGGAAAGGCATGTAAGTGAAATGCAGATGGCTAGCTCTCCTTTTGGAAAGGCTTGAATAGTTGGGTCCCTACTATTCAAGGGACTATAACACTTGGTTCACTTTTGCCTTCCATTTGCAATTTTGCCTTTGCTAATGGAAGTTTTTATTTTCACTTTGTCTGTGACAGATGTATCCCCAGAAGCAGAAAAATAAATCTTGGGCTGTGATTCATTCCCACTTTCCCCCAAGAATTATGAGAGTGAAACAGATCACTACCCCTCTGCTTGCTAATAGCTATAATGCAGTTGAGTTAACAGGTGGCCTTGTCTGGGTATATCAGCTAACACTTGGATATTCTCTCAGTCAGGATGGAAACTTCTTTCTGACAACAATTTAGATATACCATGCTCCAAACAATAATTAGATGGTTATCAAAAGGTTAGGAGGGTCTTGTTGGCTCATTCGTCTCAAGACTAGAAACATTCAGAGGTGAGGTAAGCAAGGATTAGGAACTGATTCAGGTTGTTGATTTGCCAAGAGAGTAACGCTTTAGGGGAATTAGATCTCTTGATCAGGATGAGGGGAGGCACTGGGTACCTATAATTAAACCAAACTTCCAGCCGGGCGGTGGTGGTGTATGCCTTTAATCCCACAATTTGGGAGGCAGAGGCAGGCAGATTTCTGAGTTTGAGGCCAGCCTGGTCTACAGAGTGAGTTCCAGGACAGCCAGAGTTACACAGAGAAACCCTGTCTCGAAAACAAAAACATCAAAGTACCAAAACAGAATTTCCTTGGTATGTAGATTATCGCCTCTCTACACTGTAACCACAGTTGCTCCCACTCTCACTTGGATATGCACCAATGTGCTGAGTTAGATATTAACTGATTGCTACATCTTGTCTGCTTTCTTGATATAGTCCATGGGTTAGCAGGAAACTGTGGGCATTGAGGAGAAGAAGGAAGGGGGAAAGTACAGTGTACATGTTATTGTTAAACAAAGAAATTCTTAAATGAGACTGTGAGAAACTGAAGAAATGAATGGGAAACATATTTCAGCTTTGAAAAAATGGATCTATAAATATAGGTGGCCTATGTTGTCTCAGTGATAGAGTGTGTAAACTCCACTTCTTTGTCTGAGTCTGCAGGGAAAACAAACATGGTCCGCATACCTACAGAGGGAGGCTGCCCAGCTAGGGGTAAGGTCCTTGCCCAGAATGTGGGGCTGTTCTGCCCTGGGCCCCGGGGAACTTGTAGTGGAAGCCCAGCTGAGCCGGGAAGTCCTGGTTACACTCTGGCAGCTGGAAATGCTGAGGACTGTTCCATTTCTCTAACATGACATGTTTAGAGAAGAAGAGGCAGTCCATGCTTTTAAAGTTTTATTATAGAAAAGTAGGAAAATAAAAGAGATAGAGACATAGAGAAAGAAATGATAGAAGGGTGAGAGCTAGCCATGACCACATGGAAAGAGGGGGAAAGGGGGACAAGAGAGAGAGGCAAGAGAGAAGTGTCAAGAGAGAACTACCCTCGTAGTTCTCCCTCTTTATAGTGGACTAGATTACCTTTGCCAGGTAACTGTGGGGCAAGGCAAACCTGGCTGTAGCCAGGTGACAATGGGGATGGAGTTAAGCCAGAACACAAGGGGCCTGGCTCTATGTGACTGATGGCCACACGATTATGGAATTGAGGAGTCAGGAATATGGAGTTGGTATCAGGAGCCTAGGTATCTTGGAGCACGGCTCACGCTCACGGTGGTTCCGTCCCTTATAGAAAATTCTACTGGGTCTCCAAAGTGAGCCTTGCTCGACCAGGCCACAGACTGCCTTCCACAGTCCCACACAAGTATTTTTTTCTTTTTTTTTTTTTTTTTTTTTTTTTTTTTTTTTTTTGCTTATTACACACATCCTTCTTCAGGTTCTGAACTCTGAATACTTTTTTATCGCTGGATGCCTCAAGGTGGCAAAGCAATAGAGTTTATTGATAAATGTTGTAAATGTGAAAAATATCGTTACAATTTAACGTGAAGTTCTAATTGGGAATCAGTTTTTATCCTTCACGGTTGAAAAGTGGCTCTATTTGTTTTCTCTTGTATGCCAGTATTTCAAAAGCAGCTGATCATTGAAGGAAACTTCAGTGGGTTTCTTTCCAGATGTGCTGGTCTTTCCTCCAGGGCTTCCTTACCAGACCAAGCCCAGCATACACTTCTAGTTCTCCCTGTGAAGAAAAGTAAAACTCCTACATAGGCTCAGAATTCTCATCCTTCAAACTGTTGGGATCCACAACACCATCTTTACTTTAGCATTTAAGAATCTGAATTTCAATATCTCAGAGATAATATACAAGATTTGAAAAGTAGAAAATAGTAACATTTGAAAACCATGGCTCTCAATTCATTGTGCAATCTATAGATTGAGCCTTGGTCCTCATCGGTGCTATTCTATTCGCTTAAACCAGAAGTACCCTTGTTTTTCTTTTATGCACTAAAGTTTGCTGAAATTCATGGCTGTCACCTTTGCCTTCCTGCCTTTTCTCATTCATATTTTGTGTCATTTCCTATAATGCTCTATTCTACAGCTATCCTGGCTCTAAAACACTCTAATAATATTCCCATGTACATAGTGACCTCAGTTTTGTACGGGGAAGCATAAAAATCTCAACATTTCTTAATGCCTTCTCTGAGCTGCCCCCCCAGCCTCTCAGCAAGACATCACTAGGGAGATGTTAGGCGTGGTTCTACTCTAACAGTTTCACAAATTAACTGTCAAATTGATTGACACTTTCACCATTATCACACATCTTTTCCTCCTTCCCACTTATAAATTTCTATTGTGTATTACCTCATTATCATTATGGTGACCTCCTTCTCCATCAACAAGCTCCTTTAGACTCATCTGGATCCATCTCTGTAAGCACTGATAGCTGTGAACTCTTGTTCTCAAACATGAAGAGACCATTCTCCCTCCAACTGGTACCTGAAATTCTACATTGAACTAATTGCCCACTTAAATCCAATTTCTTGATTTTGCATTTAAATACTTCCTACCTCATATGTATATTACTTAGTGGATGATATTTTAAACTGTGTTGGAAAAAAATTTGAATACATATCCTGAATCTGCCTTCACTAATGATTTTACATCATTTTGTTGGGTAACTATTTCTGTATCTTTATTTGATATTTCTATATGGAAAGTTGTTACAGGATGGTTGAACTCATCTATGTTACTTCATGTCCCTGGTATCATGAAAACTTATTGAAAAATAATTTTTAATATAAATGTCTGAGCTAATTAGTTGAGAAATAAAAGCTTACAAGGTTGTAAAATTCAAACAAAGGTTAGATGCACAAGGTTCTACCTTTGCAATCTGTGAAACACCCAAGGTTCTTTCACATCTTGCAACTGTTCCTATCTGTAAACTACAAACAATACTGTCTATTGATGTACTTTATTGTACAGTGTACAGTCAGATGGTGGGTATGAACCTGCTTTACGAAGTCCAAATTGTTGCACTAATTGTTTTGACCCATATCCTACAGTCATTGCTTAAAGACATTAGAAAGTAATTAAATTCAACAAATATTTATTTAATATATATTATGAGCTAAGCCCTTTCTTGGTCTCAGGTATTGTCTTAGTCAGGGTTTCTATTCCTGCACAAACATCATGACCAAGAAGCAAGTTGGGGAGGAAAGGGTTTATTCAGCTTACATTTCCACAAAGCTTTTCATTACCAAAGGAAGTCAGTACTGGAACTCAAGCAGGTCAGGAAGCAGGAGCTGATGCAGAGGACATGGAGGGTTGTTCCTTACTGGCTTGCTTCCCCTGGCTTGCTCAGCCTGCTCTCTTATAGAACCCAAGAATACCAGCCTAGAGATGGCACCACCCACAAGGGGCCCTCCTTCACTTGATCACTAATTGAGAAAATGCCCCACAGCTGGATCTCATAGAGGCACTTCCCCAAGTGAAGCTCCTTTTCCTATGATAACTCCAGCCTGTGTCAAGTTGACACACCAAACTAGCCAGTACAGGTATATAACAATAATCACACAACTAGCTTCTGAAATACAGATAAATTGGACAAGGTTGATGATTTTGCATTTTTAATGCTTTAGCAATTTACTGCAAAATAGGTAGATCAGTCTCATAAAATCCAATAATGTCCTGTGTTTTAGGTAAAAGAAGCCAACACTGGTCTCATACACATGAGTAGCTATAATGAAGATGGTTGTTTCTCTTTTGGAGGTATTAATGGAGGATTGTATGATCCTGCTTTCGCTCCTCTGTGCCTGCTTTCATCCTGTGAGCAGCCATGTTGAACATTATCACTATTGCACAGCCAAGTTCTGACAAGAAAGCCTCTGCCTCCCTCCTTCCATCATAAGAACCCTGAGATCACTTTGTATCTGCCCACATCATACCACACAGCCTACTCCTGTAGAGTCAGCTGGTAACTAGCATTGATCTCACATGGTCTAACTTCACTTTCTATGGAAGACACATTTTTCTCAGGCTCCAGGGAGTTAGAAGTTGGATGTCTGGGAAAACCCCTATGTACCTATCACTGTCTCATGTGAAACTGGCAATATTTTTGATGTTATGTTCCCTCATGAATCTGTATGATATGATACCATACCAACCACATGTGATAAAAACACAAACTAAATTGAACTAGATCATTCATCACTAAGTTACTAGAAGCACTTATTTCCTCATTTTAGTAGGCACTTGGACAAACTTTAATAATAGTTTTTAATTGTTAAAATTTTCCCTTAAGTACTTATAATTAGATTTTGTTGTGGTTCCAGAATTTAGTTATGGTACATATTTAACAAATAAATAGTAATGATCCTGGGTGTCAACTGTTCTGAGGTGAAAAATAAAATGTTGAAAAAAGAACCTAATAGAATTTCAGTCATTTCAAAACCAAAATTTTGGGGTCAGCAAGATGGATCATGATCAGCAGGCAAAGGTACTCACTGACAAGCCTGAAAACTTTTTTTGGATCTCTCAGAAAAACATAATGGAAAGAGGACTCCTTACCAAAATTTGTTCTCTGATCTGATCTGAGCAGATGTACTCAATTTGTACATATAAACAGGTATATATTTAAATATATATGTATAAATATATAATGCTTATATAGTATATATTATACATAAAGATTAAATATATATATATATATATATATATATATATATATATACTTTGTGGGAATAAGAGGAATATATATATAAAATCTATTTTTATAATTTGCATGTAGAATCTAAAATCTATTTAGTTATCACCAGCACACACACACACACACACACACACACACACATATATATATACAGACAGACAGACATAATAGTTCTATATCAGTTGTAGAAAAGTTATTTTACTGAAATTATTTCAGGCCTTGAGCAAGTACATACACATAAAAGAACATTTCCATTAGTACTTTATTGAGTAATGACACATGTGTGCAAACCATGGGACTGATAAAATGTTTTTAAAAATGCAAAACACTGAGAAAATCTAATAGGTAAAAAAAATCAAGGGACACAAAGCCAATGAATAAAATTCTATTTAACTAATGATGTGATAAATTCTAAACCTCAGTGGAGCTTGAATTTTAAGTAATGTCTCTGGATCTAAACCCTGGTGATGAGGAGTCACATGAGAGAAACATTTGTAGAAGTGGTTTTAAAAACTCCTGGTTCAAGTTAAAAAACACATGATCCATTTGCGAGAACAATAGCCCAGTAACCTGCAAATGCTCCTAGGCTGATGAGGCATTACAAAGAAAAACAGACTCATTCATTGCATACATGGTCTGATACCAAAACCAGGTACGGATGTGGCTGCTACATACACTCTAATCAATCCAAACTTCTTGGTGTAAATTTGAGCAGGTCTATGCCTTTCTCAATGCTGTTTTAATCAAAAAGAAAAATTAAATACAAAAAAAATCCATGAGGTGTTAAGCACATGATCACAATATCTTAGTCCCCTTTACTCCTTTATTTGGAATTCCTGTCCTGGGAACTGGAGAATAGAATTGTGGGTAGAGGAGTATATCCTGTGACTGAAGAAGATCATGGCCCACGTAGTGTAAACACAATAGAAAACCCACTTAAACAAACCTTAGAACAAACAAAATGCTTCTGAAATTGCAGGCTCTCATCTGAGATGGCAAAGATGATACAAATTCATGTGAGACATCAGTTGGTATTGCAGATGGAAAGCACATGTTTAATTACATAGGACAGCCCACAGAGTCCATAAAAAGACAAGAGGTAGAAAACATAATACGTGTGCTGGAGAGATGGCTCAGAGTTTAAGAGCACTGGCCGTTCTCCCAGAGGACCTGAGTTCAATTCCCAACAACTACATAGTGGCTCATAACCATCTGTAATGGGAACCAATGCACTATTCTGGTGTGTCTGAAGACAGCTACAGTGTACTCATATAAATAAAATAAATAAATCTTCAACAGAAAGAAAAGAAAACACAGAAGGAAGAGACTGAGGAGAAACAAGGAGACTGCAGAAGAAACAGACACAGATACAGCTCAGTTCCTAGAGGGATTATATGAGGTTGTGTCCAACTCAAGTCTCATTATCCCTTCAATCATTCTGATGGGGTAGGGAGTTCTCAACTGAGGAAACTCAAATGGCTCCAAAGAACCTAAAGACTTGTTCAGCATCCTTAATTATCAGGGAAATGCAAATCGAAACAACACTGAGATTCTACCTTTCACCAGTGAGAATGGCTAAGATGAAAAACTCAGGGGACAGCAGATGCTGGAGAGGATGTGAGGGAAAAGGAACCCTTCTCCATTGTTGGTGGGATTGCAAATTGGTAAAACCACTCTGGAAATCAGTTTGTCGATTCCTCAGAAAATTAGACATAGTGCTTCCAGCAGACCCAGCTATACCACTCCTGGGCATATACCCAGAAGATGCTCCTACATGTAATAAGGACACATGCTCTACTATGTTCATAGTGGCCTTATTTATAATAGCCAGAAATGGAAAGAACCCAGATGTCCCTCAACAGAGGAATGGATACAGAAACTGGGTTATAAATACACAATGGAGTACTATTTAGCTATTAAAAACAATGAATTCTTGAAATTCTTATGCAAATGGATGGAGCTAGGAAGTGTCATCCTGAGCAAGGTAACCCAATCACAAAGGAACACATATGGTATGTACTCACTAATGAGCAGATGTTAGCTCAAAAGCTCAAAATAAACAAGTTACAAGTCACCCAGCACAGGAAGCTCAAGAAGGACTTAAGTGAGGGTGCTTTGGTTCTTCTAAGAAAGGGAACAAAATACTCACAGGAGCAATAAAGGAGACAATGTTTGTGGAGCAGAGACTGAAGCAAAGGCCACCCAGAGACTGCCCTACCTGGGGATTCATCCTATAAACAGTCACCAAACCCTAACACTTTTATGGATGACAAGAAGTGCATACCAAAAGGAGCATGCCATGGTTGTCTCCCGAGGGGGCCTGCCAGAACCTTAAAATACAGAGGTAGATACTAGTAACCAGCTAGCTATTGGACTGGGCATGTGGTCCCCAATGGAGGAGCTAGAGGATGTTCCAGGGGAGCTGAAGGGGTTTACAGCTCCATGGAAAGAACCATGATTTCGGCCACCCAGATGTTCCAAGACTCCCAGGGACTGAACCATCAACCAAGGGGTTCCAGCCAAAAATGTTGCAGAGGAAGGCCTTGTTGGGCATCAGTGGGAGGAATGGTCCTTGGTCAGGTAAAGGCTCAACAGAGGCCCCAACAAAGGGAAACCGAGGGAGGGTAGAAAGGAGTGTGTTGGCTGGAGGGGCATATATGTGGATGCAGGGGGAAGGAGGAGGGAGAGGAGTTGGGAGTCTTAGGGGAGGGGGGATATCGAGAAAGGTTTTTACCATTGGCAATGTGAATGAAGATGATATTCAATAAAAAAAATCAATGAGTCCATCAAACCGTCAACAGCTCAGAGCAGTGTCTGTGGCCATGCAGCACCACAGCACGGGAGGAATAGAATGTGGGATAGAAGGAGACAGACCCAGATGGAAGCATGCACTACAGTGACTCAAATGTCATTTCAACAAAGTACTGCTGAATCTCATCACTATTTGCATTGATTTTCCTTGAACTTACTTTGTGTCCAAACACCCCTTCTACCACATATGTGTGTGCTCACCCACAGGTGCTTGCAGACTCACTTCTCTCATTTTCATTAGCTGAATCACAAGTTCAAGCACAAGCCCTCCAGGCTGACTGGTGTTGTTCTTGATCTGGAAGCCAGTAATGGTTTCCATAAATTTAAAATGAGAAAATACATTATACAATGGACTCTCCAGCTTCAAAGCATTTTTCTATGTTCAATGTTCATAATAACACAGTGTGGTGTGTGGGACAGGAGCTTGAAAATTTAACAACACTCAGCAAGTTGGGTCCCATTAGCTTTAGTGTCACCAGGATTCAAGCAGGATGATATTATGAAGAGAAATGCTGAGAGTTGGAGATTGTTCTGGTCACTTCCAGAGTAGTGACTCCAAATTAGTGCAGCCCAGAGCATACATGCATATGACAATGAAGGAATGAAGAGGTAGTGGTGATGTATTTAGACTTATATAACAATAATAGAAGAAAGAGGGCAGCGAAGTCCAGAGTGAACAAGCTGCAATTTCATAGAGGTGGTTAGAAATAGGAAAAGGGGGTAATGTAATATACCTATAATTGAAAAATGTACAATCTTATAAAATAATTACTGAGACATAGTTTTGTTGTTTTTGTTTATTTTTTGTTTGTTTTATTGCTATACTTGAGAAAAGATGATGAACTAAGCAGTTGACATTATTTCGAGATGCAGATAAGTCTGACTCTTCATATGCAGGTGTGATTGCAACTATCTGAAATTACTAGAGTGTAACCGACCATTTTTCTCTATATAGTGACCATGGAAAATCTCCTGGGGGACATTTATATACACACAGAAATGAGGGACACTTACTGTAGGTCTGTTGTGTACAGGCTTAGCAAAAGCAAAAAAAAAAGAAAGAAAGAAACAGCACAAAGAGGTTCTGTGACCTGAAATGCACGACGACACATTGGGAAGTTTCCATAAGGCTCTAAGAAAAGAATGAAGACTCTAATTGAGACAGAGGAACTATTTGAGATGAACAATGACTTTAAAACTATCAGAAGAGCCTAAAAAATGTAAACCAAGCTCATTGAAATAAGTCCCAGCCAAGTGAGAAAAAAAGTTGATAGCACACAATCCTTAACTTTTAATTCTTTTCAACATTTTCTGTCATTTATTCATAGTATTAGAATAATGATCTTTAAAAGAAACATTAATTTGTCTATATTTAATAGATAATTGCACTTCTTTGATATAATTGTATCTCATTTCCATTTCTAAAAAATATTAGAACATCAAATCAAACTTCATTGTATGGCAAATAACCAAATTAACTGCTTAATTACTTCATTTTAAAGCATTCTTCCTCTATTTTAACCAGGACACATTTTTTTTCATAGCTTTACTCAGGAAGTTAATCCTCTATTATTCATTGTAAACATAAATATTCTAACTGTCCAGTGGACCTGTTGCAAGCATTAATTTTGTAGCTTCTAATTGTTGAAGTTGTTCAACAGACAGAAACTTTAAAAACATATATTAAGAATTGTACAGTTTTTCAATTATCAATACACCTAAGGTATGCCTTAATAATCTTGGAGCCACAAAATGCAGATGTCAGAGTACTCCCAACTTAAAGTGCCTTCCTGGTATTCAAAAATTCAGGTGTGTTATAAAAATTTTTATAATTATTTCTTCTTCTTATTATTTTTAAAATGTGGTAGGGACACCAATCATTTTTATATTAGGCAAAAGTTTATATAGGTTACTTATTTTGCAATTGAAAATATTTAATGAATTCTAGATATTTATAAAGCACTGTGATTTGTGAAGAAGGAGCCTATGTAGTAATTAAAATCTAAGGCTTGGCTGAATTTCCTTTTTTCCTCTAGTCTTCAACACAGAAAAAAAATGAAAAGAAAATATAAGAAAGAGGAGCAAACAAGTACAGAGATCCTGCAGAGAGAATGTAAGTGGAAAGAGGGAAGGAAAACAGCTTCAAGGCCTAAAACAAACTTATTTGTAAACCAGATTTTGTGTTTAAGAAAAGCATCCTCAGACATCATTTTCCTCTTTAATATAACAGGATTAACACTACACTCTGTCCCATATACTGCTCTACATGGACTGCTGTACATAGGGTCTGGAATGGAACAAATGCTCAAGCCTTTGGAGCTGCTGACTGCATCAGAATATGCAGTTGACGGGGGTGGGGGGGTGGGGGGTGGAGTGGAGTTGGGGGAAGGAAAGGGAGGAGAGGAGGGATGGGGACATACAGACAGAGTATAAACTAAATACATTCATTCAGAAAGAGGGCTCAATTATCTAAATATTGCTGTTTTTCTCCTCTAGAACACATAAGTGAAAGCATGTCACACTTGGGGTCATTGTGTATTTGCTGCAGTAGAATCTCAGTTCAAAATCCTTAAATACTACAGGATCACATCCACAGCCTGGTGTTTCCTCATGTCAGATTTCCCACTACTGCTTTGATGCTTGCTACTGAAGTTCAAGCTGGGAACTCAATGTGGAACCTCAATAACTCACCAAATCCTCATGCAGGGAGCACAGCTGTCACCCATGCTTGGTCCTATGTTTATACGTAAAGGCAAAACAAACCCAAAGTATCTCTGAATTGTGAATACGAACATCATCAAGATAAAAATAATCTCTCTCTGCATTAAGTATAACTAAAATACTTAATGAACATGTATAAATATACATACATGCAGAGGCACTCAAAAACAGGATATTTGTAGGTACACATATACATAGATGTATGTAGTATTGTAATCATGAATATGCACATATGTATATTTTAGCAATCTGTGTTTATGGTTCAAGTTTCATTGTGTTCTTGTCCTCTGATATATATCACTTGCATCTCAATTTTACAATTTGTTGTTGGCCTATAGTTACTAAAAATACCCACTAATTGAGTTGATCTGTTTTACTTTCAATTTGGCACAACCTAGAGTCACCTCAGAAAAGTACCTTAATTAAATCACCTAGATTAGATAAGCCTGCAGCCTTGTCTGTAATGATTTGCCCTTGCTGCTGATGTAGGAGGACCCAGACCACTGCAATTGGTTCTATCTTTAGGAAGGTGGTCTTTGACTATATAAGAAAGGTGGTTGACCATCTTCCTGAAAACTAGAGAGGCAGTATTCCTACATGTTCCTGAAATCAAGACCTCTACCTCCATGTTTCTGCCTCTAGGCTCCTGCCCTGAATTCCTGCCCTGCCTGTCGTTATTGATAGATTGTGACCTAGAAATATAAGTCCATAAGTATTTTTGGCCAAAGTGATCATTGCAGCAACAAAAAACCTGACTAGAATACTAATAACATGCTATAATTCTATGGATTTTTAGGTCTGCTTTTCCTTATCTGCACATTTTCTACTTATTTAGATAAAAAATGTTAGTTAAACTTGTATATTTCCTAAGTCTATTTACATGTGCTTTGAGCTTTGTTATATCTTTCCTGGTGATATTTTGGCCTTACTTTAACATCTCTGTTCTAAAAACCATGAGGTACATTGTTAGGTTGACTATATGAAATCAATCTAGGTGTTAATACAGGTGCATAAAACATTAAGTTTTTCTTTGTGGTACTCATGGTAAATCCCAAGGATTCTATATGCTGTGTTGTTTTCCTATTAGTTTGTGAAAAGCAATATTTTATTCTTACTTTTGATTTACATAATAACTATTTACTAGCAAGAGTTTCATTCTCCAAGTTTTTTCACAAAAATATACAGTACATAATATACTGATTTATTTAACTCATTGTGCGTATTCTCTTGAATCTAAGTGGTGTTTCTCCAATCAACCTCTTGAGTTCTTCATCAACTCCTATTACTTATTTTCCTCTGTGGAGAGAATTACTGACATGGCAGTGTTCCTTTGATAGTACCTCCAGCTTAATCAATAGTGTTGGTTAGATGTGCCTGGTGAAGTTTTCTGGGATCCTGTGGAAATCTGCATCTCTAGTGGTACAGCTTGCATAGAGCACAGGCAGTTGAGCTGGAGAGCTGTATTGTGTTCTAAGGCCATGTTACGGAAAGGATCAGGAAGATGGAGGATAGTGGGCCCTCTACATAGTGGCTTCAGGAGGGAGTGGGGTTAGTGTATGTTAGGCTCAAATTAAATCACAGTCAATGGTTTGCCAGACATAATCCATGCCAATGGGAATCTTCAGGACTGAGCTTGTTCTTCACAGGCACATATATTTTAGTGCATAGAAATACATGTATACAGTCTCATTTGACAAGAATAGTTAAAATACTCAATTTAATATCAGGCACAGAGGTGAAAATTTATAATCCAGCTACATGAGAGGCTGAGGAAGGAGGGGAACAAGTTTGAAGCCAGCCTCAGGAGTACAGTGAAACCATATGTGAAAGAGAAAGGCTCAAACTTTCCACCTTCTAATAGTGTGACCTTGGATAAACTAGTTAGCTTCTTTCAGTGGACATCATTCATCTTGAAATTCAATTATGTAAAGTAATGATCACATAGAAGTGACTTCCTGAATGAGTAGCTGTTACATGAAAGTGCTCAACTGTTCTCTAAATTACACTTGAATTTTCTCTCAACCCTAGATCCCTTACTTTCAAAGGTATGGCTGAAATATTGTTTTAAAATCACACAAAATGCAATGACCAGATTGTAAAATGTCACCAAAAATAGGCAGAAACTTTTATATTTTTCAGAGAGCAGGCCAACCATCAGTAGAGAGCTCAGTGACATTAATACCATCCAAGGAAAGATCTTTACATCATCAGTGAGTGCAGTACAGAAATGGAAATTCATTAATCATTGCCTTGTCTTTATAGTCTTCAAAGTTTGTTTGGATCATGACCTTGGACAAGTCATCCAAGTCATTAGCTTCAATTATCCGCCCAACAGACAGATGATACAAATCTGATAAAAAAAGAAGATAATATTGTCAGTTAATGAGAACATGTTACAGGAATATTTGAACTGTTAGATAAATAATGGTTCCTGGGGTACACATTAAATATATATATATATATATATATATATATATATATATATATATATATATATATGCATACACAGAGTAATACATATCATATATGCATATAATACAAATATAATGAATGAGAGTATATAAAACTAATTTTTTCTAGGTGAACAAATGCAGTAAAGAACACAAAATTGGATTTTTTCACAAAACTTGACTTTTATAGCAACAAAATATTTTTGGCTAATGGTCCTAGGTTCTATATGAAAGTAGGAAAGCAGGCTGATCTCACTTTACAGCTCTATGCTTAATGTTCTATTCTGAAAGCCTTATGAGAGCCCAAGAATATCCTTCTCAACACTCCATGGAAACCTACAGGGACCCAAAAAATAACCAGATTGGAACCATGTCCTATAAATCCCATCCCAGTTGGACATGCCTGCCACCCTAGTTGATCTGCCTAAGACACAGCCTGCAGAGGGGAGTTGCACAAAGTTCCCTGAGTCACACAGCTCTGAAGTCCAGGTTAGCTCTTCAGACTAGAGGATGCTTGAGTGACACCAAGAACATCATGATTCCCCTTGCTAATCTTTGGGGCCCAAAACTAACCAGTATGGAACCTTGTTCTACCAATCCCATCCCAATTGGATCTGCCTTCCATCTAGATATTGTCAGACTGGGATTGATCATGCAGAGTAGGGTCCATCAAGAACATAGCCTGCAGAATGGAGTCTGCCTCTGACTCAGCCAGAAGAGTCTGGTATCCTGACCTCTATTTTGTGGCCCACAGCTCTCCACTACCACCTTCCTGAGAAGTCCTGCTGCCATTAGGATTATCCAGCCAACATCAAAAACAAAAAACAACAAAACAACAACAACAAAAAACAAAAACAAAAACAAAACAAAACAAAAAAACCTGATGCCTGAAGGACAGCATAAGAAGACAATTAAGAAGACCCTGGGTAATATGGTACCACCAGAGGCCAGCTAGCATGCTACAACAAATCCTGGATATCTTAATAAAAATGAAGCACAAGAAGAATCTCTCCAATACAATCTTATAATGATGATAGAGGTCTTTAAAGAGGATATGTTTAATCACTGAAGGAAATACAGAAAAGTACAAACAGGTGAAAGTTATGAATAAAATTATCTAAGACCTGAAAAAGAAAATGGAAGTATGCAAACTGAGGCAATCCAGGAGATGGAAAACATGGATAAGAGAACATAAAATACAGATGCAAATATCACCAACAGAATACAATAGATTGAAGAGAGACTCTCTTATGCATATAGAAGATATCAGTATATCAGTCAAATAAAATGCAATATCTGAAAAGTGTATGCCAAAAATCATCCAGGAAAATGGGATGCCACAGAAAGACCTAATCTAAGAATAGTAGGAATGGGGAAAGGTGAAGATTCCCAGCTCCCACTAAGCCATTAAAAACAAGGACATCATAAATTTCACAGGGAAATGGATTGTACTAGAAAATATCATTTTGAATAATTTAACATAAATCCAAAAGAGCATGCATAGCATATATTCACATATAAGTTGATATTAGCCATAAAGTGCAGGATAACCTTTCTCTAATCAACATACCACAATAAGGTAAATAACAAGGATGGAGCAAGGGAAAATGGTTGAATATTTCTCAAAGAGTAAATGAAATACTCATTGGAGGTCAGTGGAAGATTGGAACTGGGTAGAAGAGGGAATGGTGAGGAGAGTAGGGTGGGGAGAGAGGATATATATGGAAAGCAGGGGAGACAAAAGAATCATTGGTGCATGAAATTTCTATGAAGTGCCAGAGATTTTGGTTGGAGGGTCTGTGGGGTGACCCTAGCTGAGACTCTTAGCAGTGAGGGATATAAATCCTGAAGTGGCTACTTCATGTAGCCAGGAAGGACTCACAGTGAATGGAAAAGGACAGCAACCAATCCACAAAATATTTGTCCCATAATGTGTCCTGCCTACATGATATGCAGAGATAGTGATCGAGCGGGACTGAGGGAATGCCAATCCAGTGATTGGCCACAATTGAGACATATTCTATGGGCAATAACCAGTTCCTGAAACTATTAATGATACTCATTTATGCTTGCAAACAGGAAGCTACTGTAGCTGTCCTTTGAGTGGCTCCACCCAGCACCCAATGGAAATAGTTGCAAACTCATTCCCATGAATTAGCGTTTTGGGAGTCTTATTGAAAAACTGGGAAGTTTGAGGAATACGATGAGGACAGAGAGTCCATCTGAAGGAAGATCAACAGAGTTAACTAACTTGCATCCTTCTGGGATTCCAAGGAGTGAAACATTCACCAAAGAGAGCATGAGCAAGAGCTACATCCCCTATATTTATGTAACAGATGAATAGCCTGGTAACCATGCAGGTCATCCAAAAACTGAAATAGGGACTTTCCCTGAGCCTGTTGCCTGTCTGTCTCTAAATGCCATGCCTCTAAATGGACCACATTTTCCAGCCTCAGTGTAAGAATATGTGCCCAATCCCTCAGTGAATTGAATGGCAGAGGGGTGGTTCTGGGTAATTGGGGATATGCTAGTTAGGGGGTGACACACAGAAGTGAAATAGGCAGAGGACATGCATAAAGGTGTATTTGGAGGAGAAGAAGGACTGATATTGGGATATAAAGTGAAGAAATAAATGTTTTTGAATAAGAAAGCAGGCTGAGCTTACCATGATGACCAAGCCATAAACAGCATCTTTTACAGGCCTCTACATGAGCTCCTGCTTCTAGGTTGCTGTGATATTTGAGTTCCTAACTCACTTCAATAACAGGCTAAAATGTGAAGTGTAAGTCAAATAAGCCCTTTCCTTCCCTCTCCAAAAACAAGAACTGAAAAAAAATGTTTTGAATATTTATAGACTGATTCTTTAGAGTATATAGACCAAGCTCTAGTATAAGAAATCTCTCTCTCTCTCTCTCTCTCTCTCTCTCTCTCTCTCTCTCTCTCTCTCTCTATCTCTATCTCTCTCACACACACACACACACACACTCTCTCTCTCTCTCACACACACACACACACACACACACACACGCACACACACACACTCTCTCTCTCTCTCTCACAGACACACACACACACAAACATACACGCTCACACATGCACACGCATACACACACACACACAAATCTAACACATATAGTATAGTAACAATTGGACATAATGTCTATCAATCTAACATGTATAGTATAGTAACAATTAGACATAATGCCTACCAGTTAATCTCTTAAAATTTTCCCCATTATTTTTTGTTAGCTAATGGGAAATTACCTGCATGAATATCTGTGCTGTGTTTACAGAAGTCAGAAAGTATTGGATCAGTTCAAACTGAATTTACAGATGGTTGTGAATATTACATGTGAGAACTATACATTACACCCAGATCTTATAGAAGATAAAATATTCTCTTAAATGCAGAGCTATTTGTTAACTCCATAATCATTCCATAAATGTGTTGACACTATGAAAATACAAGTAATAGTAATTATATCATGAGGAAATTTATCCCTAAATCTGGAGGAGTTAATCAATGTAAGCTTCAAATTTTCAATGTAGTGCTACGATATTCCACCCTCTGTCCCATGTGTGTGTATGTGTGCATGTCTTGTCTGTCTGTCTCCATCACTATTCTGTCTCTGTGTATTAGAGAGAGAAGAAGGAAATGGAGTAAAAAAGGGAGAGAAATCCTGTGTGTCTAGTATGTGTCATAGCCTAAATTTTGTTCCTCAAGAATTGTCCTTCTAGTTCCTATGAAAAAGAGTGACTCTAGATGTTGAAGTTCATGCTATATTGGGTGGATATCAAGCATCTGGGAACTACAAATATGTGCTACCCAGTTTTATACCGAGTTTTAGATGCATGGGCTTTAGAGATCAAACTCGGATATACATTCTTTCAAGATTATACCTTACTGACATTGTTCTTTCCAGTCATTTGGTAAGTGACGTATATGGGAAGATGGTGTAATAAACCCACAAATGTACTTGATACTACTGTTTTTTTTATTGAAGAATGTTAACAGAAAAGTTGAGTTTTATAGCACATTTTTATAAGCACATAAGGTTGAAGGGCAATTATTTAGCTTACAAAATAGTGTCTCTGAGAAATGAAAGGGACTGGGGTTGCACAGGTTTTGTGCATAAAAAAAATGCAGGTGTTAGAATGCCCACATAGGTTAAAGCAAAATGCAACTGGACATTTTCACAAATAGTGCATGTGAAGTTTTCTCTAGGATATATTTATTTATGTTACTATTCTTTAATATCAAATTGTATTTTTTTGTAGTTCTTGTGTCAGACTCCTGACTTAAGGCATGCTTTGAAAGTCTTATACTGTTAATCTTTGCTTTAAGTTCATAGATGAATTTCAAGCTAAAGTTATGTACACAAAAGGCCATTCACAAAGATTTAATGGGCTGCATGCATGAGAGTTTGTTTTCTAATTGCATCAAGCAACAGCTGACCCAGTTTTCAAGTTATCTACCCAATGAGTAACACTTACTTCTGTTTATTGGCAACTAGAAGGTACAGAAAAATGATATACAGCAAAGAGTATAAATTTCAGTATGCTAGCAAACTGACTTTACAGAAGGTAAAACAAAAGGAAGGGATGGAGGAAGGGAAAGAATGAAGAAGGGGAAAGAAAAAAGGGACTAGAAAAAGAATGAGTGTGTGATTGAAATTACAAAAAAATCCCAGCACTTGGGAGGCAGAGGCAGGCAGATTTCTGAGTTCGAGGCCAGCCTGGTCTATAGAGTGAGTTCCAGAACAGCCAGGGCTACACAGAGAAACCCTGTCTCAGAAAAAAAAGAAATTACAAAAAAATAAAGAAAAAAAGAGGGAGGAAAAACAACTAAACACCTTCCTGATTTAGAACATTGGTTTCATTTGCTTTCTGTGGTGCACTTTCTCATAGGAGAAATCCTTGTCTGTGTGACTAGGGTCACCTGGGTCTCTGTGTCCCTAAGTTATCAACATCAGATTACAAGAATCCAGAGACAACAAGAAACTTGGAACCTGGGGATGAAAATATCTATCTGGGACAGAATGAGTGCCTAAGAAGTCTGCAAATATTTTATATATACAATTGACCGTTGTCTGAATGATAGTCATCCAAGGAGAACCTTAGATCAGCAAGGCATTAATACTTGTCATGAGCTTCTGGGATCAGCAAAAGCCTCAATGAAATGTGTGTCAATCCCTCTCTTTCATGAGGTTAATGAATAAACCGCTTAGGAAGAAGCTGAGATTCCACATCACTCCCTAGAGTATACTTGCTAAGGCATTAAAGCCCTTCGGTTTAACACTAGCTACTAGCACAGCAAGCACTTCCCCTATTCTTTCACTCTTCAGCCTCTCATTTGTAGTGATGAAACAGACTGATACAAACAATTCAATGGACAAGGGGTTTATTTTCGCTCACTGTTACAGAATACTGCATTTCAAAAAGGCAGGGCATTTGTGGTAGCAGGTACCAGAGACAGCTCTGACATCTAAGTTAGTGTAGAAAGCAAAAAGAATGGAAATAAACAACCTTAGGATGTAGGAAATAGGGGACTCTCTAGAATTTAAAAGAGAAATGGGAAGTGAGAGACTCTTGGAACTCAAAGGGAGGGACCTTGGATGAAGTGTGCTGTGACCTCCTCTAGCCCATTGTTCTCAAAGAATAACAGCCCAGTCACCTGACCACCAGCCTCCTTCAGAACAAGCAGAACCAGTTTCTAGCCTTCAGGGGAGGGACTTGGCCTCCTTTTATCTTTGGAGAGATGCTTTAAAGGTTGAGTCTTAAGCAAGAAATCATGGCTGTCTCCATGTGTTTTTGTTGCTTCCCTGTTATTCTTATCCCCATCTCTCCTTCCAGAGAACCCACCATTAGCATATATCCCCAGGCAGCTACAGTGTGCTACAATGGGAAGGGGGAACTTGTAGAGTCCACCTCCAGTAGACTGTTAGCATGTAGCCACAGGTTGCTACATAATGGTGACCAAGGGATTGGACTTGGAAACAAAGAGGCCGAAAGAGGATCACTGTCCTGGGTGGAGCTCCACGGAAAAAAGAAAAGGTTATGTATCCTGCATGGTAAGCAAGAGAGTATTAATTTTAGTGCTAACAATGTCATTTTTTTAAATTTTTATTTTCTATATTCTATGTTTACATTCCAAAGGATTTCCCCTTTCCCAGTTCCCCCCCACCATACATCCCATAGTTCCTCTCCCCCCCAAATATTCCCCAATCATTCCCCCTCCCCCCTCAGTTTCTTTACAAAACTGGATCCAATCTTTACAGGCCCAGGGTCCTCTCCTTTCTTCTTCTTGGGAATCATTTGACTTGCTAATTGTGCCTTGAGTATTTAGGGCTTCTGGGCTCATTAATATCCACTTATCAGTGATTGCATTTCATGTGTATTCTTTTGTGATTGGGTTAACTCACTCAGGATGATATTTTCCAGGTCTAACCATTTACCTACAAATTGCATGAATTCATTATTTTTAATTGCTGAGTAGTATTCCATTGTATAAATATACCACATTTTCTGTATCCATTCCTCCTTTGAGGGATATTTGGGCTCCTTCCAATTTCTGGCTATTATAAACAAGGCTGTTATAAACATAGTGGAGCATGTGTCTTTATTGTATGCAGGGGAATCCTCTGGGTATATGCCCAGGAGTGGTATGCCAGGGTCCTCTGGAAGGGACATGCCCAATTTTCTGAGGAACCGCCACACTGATTACCATAGCGGTTTTACCATTTTGCAATCCCACCAACAGTGGAGGAGTGTTCCTCTTTCTCCACATCCTTGCCAGCACTTGTTGTCTCTTGAGTTTTTAATCTTAGCCATTCTGACTGGTGTGAGGTGGAATCTCAGGGTTGTTTTGATTTGCATTTCCCTTATGACTAATGATGTTGAACATCTTTTAAGGTGTTTCTCAGCCATCCGAATTTCTTCTGGTGAAAATTCTTTGTTTAGCTCTGTACCCCATTTTTTGATAGGGTTATTTGGTTCTTTGCGGTCTAACATGTCATTTTTTAAAGGCTGGTATTGCAGGGGTGTGAAGAGCTACAGGCTAGACTGGGTCAGTGTAGGCCCAACACTGAGATCAGCTAGGGAATTAATTCGATTAGGCATTTTGTCTGCAGTCTAAGAACTGTACCAGGCAAGAGAAATAGGGTATAAAATAAAATAAAACAAAATAAAAAGTAAAAAACAAAACAAAAAACAGATTCTGGAAACATGAAAGAGAAAGAGAAAAGGAAAATGGATTTAATTGCATTACAAGCATGCTTCCCTTTCTATGCATCGTTTTTTGTTTTTGTTTTTTTGTCTTCAGTGTACACTATGTGTCTACGTGTACATTTGTGTCCTCTTCGTGCCTTTGTTTAAATGAGTGTTTATTTGTTTCATGTTAAAAAGAAAAATTAGTACGGATTTCATCTGATTTAAAACTGCACCGCTCTCAACTAAGAGTCAAGCATGGCTGGGGGAAAAACCGCTTCTTAAAGGGTCAGCAGCCTCAGGTTTTGGAAAAACTTTGGTTTAACTTATGAGATTCCTATAATCGCTTTATCCTTGCTTCTAATTGGTCTTAATGGTATAATGTTTTACATCTCTTGACTATAGAGTCATAAATTATTAGTTATGATTTAAAAGGATTAAGGCTAATAATAAGAGGTGAGTTTAGAGCTGGTAGCTCAGGGTTGTAGCCATCTTGAACACGTGGTATATTACAATTCATAAAATACAGGCCTCTGGGATGTTTCTAAATTGGCACAGTGTTTTTGTGTAAATCTTAACCTAGAAATTAGACTTATAAGGAATACGATTTAAAATAATGTCTCTTTAATTAGTTATACTGTCATACATTTAAACATAAAAACTGGCAGACAAATCTTGTGTTGTACAAATAATGTGTTTGCCATTGATTTTAAAGAAAATAGATTATGTAAAATCGGGTTTTACTCTCCAAAGTTATAGTTATGCTCTAATATTGCAAGAGAAAATTAAGAGTTACAATAAATGTTGCCAATGCACCAGTCTGGCTGGAGGAACACTATTCTTGGCACATTTTATAATTTGGGACGATTTTAAGAGTAATACAGCTGTGGCCATTATGGGCCTGTTGCAACTTTTTTGCAAGTTTATTGATACAGTGGGAGCAAAATATAAAGCCTCCCTCCCCCCAGATTAAAAAAAAAAAGTGTTTTAACTCTCACAAAATAAAACCTGGCCACAGGCTGCAGCCATGCCAGATTAGTGGGTATAGATCTGGCCTTGGAGACAATATATTTACATTTCAATGGAGGCTTGTGAGGTACTGCTATGCTGCCTTGGTTTATAGGTCTCACTTGCAGAGATTCTGTCCAAGAAAATATTTTTAGCAGATTCATGCAGGTGTGATTCAAAATACAGTTCAGATATAGCCTTACCTTGTATGAGGAAGACGTCTCATCTCTGTTCCAATACAAGAATCTAGGATCTTAGATTTTTCAAAGTATATTGTTCATGGAATTTTTTTGACTAAGAGAAAGCTACTATAAGCATTTGTCAAACAGTTTGTTATGTGTTCACTTCAACAAAAAAAAAATCAGCCTTTTTCCTCTCCAAATAAAGTTTTTACATCTTTCAATAAAGATATTGGTATGCTGGTAAAATGTTCTAAGATAAAAACATAAAGGTATTTTAAAGAAATGTTTTAAGAGCCTAATAAAACATTTTTCCTTGCTTTAAGCAGCAATCAAATTGGTTATTATCAAAATGTTGATCTATTACATGGCAAGCCTTTTTAGACAAAATTAATAATTGTTATCCAAAAGATAATTTGTTGCAATTTGCTTTTATATTTCTATACATACATCCTATAAGGACTACATCTACTGTGGGAGTAAAGCTCATATAATTAGATCACGTTTATTCTTTTGAGTTTCCCCCTGCTTCAGCACAGATAACTCACTTGGGTGCTATAGTGGCTATTTTTAAGATGTTAAAAATCAAGCTTTTAATAATAATAATAATAATAATAATAATAATAATAATAGTAATAATAATATATATATATATCATGGTTTACAATTGCTTAAAATTGTTCCCTTTTTAATACTGCTAATTCTTAATTTTTACAATTGTTTATGCAAATATAATTCAAGTTAAAAAGGATATGTTCTTTAAATGACTGTCCTCTGGATATTTGAGAACTGATCCAGGGGTTGGGGAGATGGCTCAGCGGTTAAGAGCACTGAATACTATTCCAAAGGTTCTGAGTTCAATTCCCAAGAGCCACATGGTGGCTCACAACCACCTATGATGAGATCTGATGTCCCCCTCTGGTTTGTCTAAAGACAGCTACAATATACTTATATATAATTAATCTTTAGAAAGGTGCCTGGACAAGACCCCTTAAGGCAAGGCACATGAAATTTGTGTCCCAGACACACAATATAGAACAATTGGCCATACAAGCATATTCTTTATATCATCAAAAGTGTAATGGCTTAAAAAATAATTTTGTATTTTTGTGCACATCAAATTATAAAGATTTGTTCTTGGCATCCACAATTTCTACCTCTACCACATAATGGTGTTAATTCTAGAGGACTTTATTAATTATTACAGATAAATGGTACTCATATTTCTAATTTAAAAAATTAAAATATGTACCTGTGTCTAATAATTCATTTTTGAGCTTTCTAGTTACAACTGCTCTAACCAAAAAGCAACTAAAAATGCTATGTTTCTCTTCTATAATTACATAGTTATTGCCTACATTATAATATATTCTTTTATGTTCCAACTTAAATTAAAACATACAATGATACTGGCCATTTAATAAAAGTTATCAAACATTTGAGATGTCTTTGACAATTTAATTCTTTACTATCCTCAAAGACAAGATAATATAAAAACTTTTTAAAACAACATCTTAAAAAAGAAAAAGAGAGGGGAAATTGTATCCCTTGCATATCATTTAAATTATGGTTATATATTTTAAAGAAAATTTTAAAATTTGGATGCCAATGAACTCCTTGCTGAGTGTATATGGCATCCTATAACTAGGCATACTGATGCCTAGGTGAGATGGAAGAATTCACTTATTGGCATATGACATGAATATGACTTAATATTGGGGATGAAGGCATGTCTATGTTTTTTCCACAGAATGATGCAGAAGCATGCTAATTGCCAGAGTAATTGGTGTGGTACTGAAAATAATGTTGACTGCGGGCTTGCTGAGTGCCCAGACAATGTTAACAGAAAAGCTATATTGAGTACACTTTAATTGTCAAATGTCCCAGATTAAATAAACTACCTTGCTTCAAGCTTTTAGAACTTGTGGGAAAGAGAAATTGGAGACTGTTAAACTAACTTAGAAAAATCAATCTAAAGGAGAAATTATAACTACTCATTTGCCTTCAGGATTATTATGGCAAAAGGGTCCTCTTATATAGATTCATTTAAAGGTGTCTCCTAAATGTAATATTCTGCCATATTATGAGACAGTAGCCCAGATAATTGTGCTTGGAAAGAAGCAGGTGCTAACTTATTTTGGCAAAGAACCAGATATCATTATTCAGCCTTTTAACATAGATCAAGATGCTTGGCTGAACCAGTATAGCACAGATTGGTTTCTTGCTCAAATAGGATTTGAAGGAACTATAGATAACCATTATCCTCAAGATAAATTAATAAAGTTTTTAAATATGCATGAGGTTATATTTCCTAATATGACATCTTTACAGCCATTACATAATGCTCTTTTAATTTTCATGGATGGCTCTTTTACAGGAAGAGCTAGATATCTTATGAATAATCAACAGGTGGTTATAGAAACACCTGGGCTCAGCTGTGTTAGCAGAGCTGACAGCGGTATTAAATGTTTTTCAACCTATAAATAGCACTTTTAATCTTTTTATAGTTAGCTTGTATGTTGCAGAATCTCCCTCTTTACTAGAAACCTGTGACACATTTAATTTTAAAACACCATCAGGATCTTTGTTTTCACAATTGCAGAAGATCATTCTTGCTAAAAAAAAAAAAAAAAAAAAATCCCTTTTATATTGGCCATATACGAACTCACTCCGGTCCTCCCTAAGCTTTAGCTGAAGGTAATCATTGCATTGACACAGCTCTAATAAGAGAAGCTTTAGTTTTAGAACCCGTTGAATTGTCTAGACATGATCATAGGTTCCACCTTTCTAGTCATACATGAAGGCTCTGACATAAAATCACTAAGGAACAAGCAAAAATGATTGTGAAACAATGCCCTAACTGACTTACCTTATCTTAATCCCCCATTCGGGGTAGATCCACATGGCCTTATGCCCAATCATGTGTGGCAAATGGATGTAAGTCACTATATAAAATTTGAAAAAATTAAATATATACAGTTACATTGATAGTAGTTCAGGATTTCTCTTTGCTTTTCTACATTGGTAGAAGCCTCTAAAAATGTAATTGATCACTGTTTACAAGCCTTTAATACTATGGGATTACCTAAAATCATTAAGACAGGCAATAACTTTATATCATTTTATTAAAAAAAGTTATTAAAATCAAAACTGGAATTCCTTATAACTCAATGGCCCAAAAAATTGTTGAGCGTGCACATCATACTCTTAAAAATTAGCTTTTTAAAACAAAGAAGGGGAAACTGTACCCTTCTAGATCACTCAAAGCACAAAGTACACCTTGCTTTTGTTTTATTTGTTTTGTATTTCTTGCAAACTGATGCTAAAGATCAGTTTGCAGCAGATCGCCATTGTCATCCTGTCACTTCTAATTCTTAGACCTTTTAACTAATACATAGAACAGTCCAGACCCTGTTTTAATTTGGGGAAGAAGTTCTATTTGTATTTTCTCTCAAAAAGGAGATGGGGCCTGATGGCTGCCAGAAAGATCCTCTTAATCTCTTCTGTTGTGTTTCAAGCAGATCTCTTTCAGACACAGCTCAGTGGCTCCCCAGTCCTCGAAGAAAGGTGGGCTATGAGAGCCAATCAGCTCACATTCACAGGGCATTTACTTAACCAGTGGATCTCCAAAATGGGAGCTACATAGAACTCAGATCTATGTGTGTTTGCTGATCGAGCAAACATGGGTACCAGCAGGAGGTGCGAGGCAAAGCACTGCAAGAGAAAAATCATATATTTTCTGGTTCTGAGGTCGCTAAAAGCACATCTAATTGAATAGGGGTTGATGTAGTAAGGAAGTCTATTACCACTCCTCTGCAAAAGACATCATATAACACTTAAGGGGATCACTGTCACTTCTTTCCCTATCTGGTCAAAATATGCCATCAAAACCATCCACTGGTTTTTCTTAAATTTAATGAAAAAGGAGGAACTGTGACCTCCTCTAGCCCATTATTTTCAAAGAATAACAGCCCAGACACCTGACCACCAGCCTCCTGCAGAACAAGCAGAACCAGTTTCCAGCCTTCAGTGGAGGGGCTTGGCCTGCCTTTTTCTTTGAAGAGATGCATTAAAGGTTAAGTCTTGAGCAAAAAATCATGCATGTCTCCATGTGTTTTCTCTTGTAACCCTATTCTTCTGATCCACATCTCTCCTTCCAGAGAATCTACCATTAGCATGTAGCCTCTAGTGGCTACAGTGTGCTACAATGGGAAGGGGGAACTTGTAGAGTCCACCTCCAGTGGAGGGAGAGGACATCAAGTGAAAGGATGTGGTTGCCATCCCACAGTCAAAAGATCTGTCCCAGAATTGTTCCTGTCTGAAGGAACTGCAGGGACAAAAATTGAAAAGAGCATGAGAGAAAGGAGGTCCAGTGACAGGCACAAATTGGAATTCAGCTCAATGGGAGGCACAGGGACCTGAGACTATTTTGGATACTGTGGTATGCTTGCAGACAGACCTAGCCTGGCTACCCTCGGAGAGGCCCAAGCAGCTGAAAAAGTCAGATGCAGATACTAGTACCCAATCAATGGACAGAAGACCCTGTGATTCCCGTGGTTGAATTGGGGAACAAATGAGGAGGATGGTGGCCCCATGGGAAGATAAGCAGTCTCAAGTGACCTGGATCCCCGAGATATCTCAGACACTGAGTTACAAAACAGGCCACATACACCAGCTGATATGAGGCCCCAGACACATATACAGTAGAGTATTACCTGGATTGGTCTCAGTGACAAAGATGCACTTAACCCTCACGACGCTTGTGGCCCCAGAGAGTGTGGAGGCCTGGTGGGGTGGGGACATCCACTTAGAGATGGGAGATGGGGGAGGAGGTATGGAATGGGGAGCAGTTGGGGGCAGGGCAGACAGAAAGGGGAATGAAGTCTGGACAATAAAAAGGATTAATAAATGAATAAATAAATAAATAAATAAATAAATGTTTTCATAGACAGTGAGGTAATGAACTTCTGCAGAACAAGTTGAAAACATTTGGGAGCTGCTACCCTTACCAATGGTTGCTTAATTTTTATTACCACTAATGTTTAAATGAATAAGATCAATGCTGGAACACAAAGGGATTTCAGTAGATTTGTAGGACTTGCAGCTCAAATAAAAATTGTATAATAATTTCCCAGTTAAAAAGAACAAAGTAGCACCTCAATTTCTCCATTCAATCAGTTCAGGATCTTTGCCCCATGGAATGGTGGTACCTATTTTGGGTTAAATATATCTTTACATCAGTCATCCTAATGTAGATTATCCTTCCCAGGCATGATTCCTAGGTGAGTCTATAACCTTCCAAGTGGAGAGTATTAATCATAACAATTCCTTTATGATATCTGATTATAATAAGCCAGTCAGTGGCAGAGGCTGACAACAGTGAAGATCTTTCATGTTGATACTTGCAAGAACTATTCCTGGTTAATGAGATGAGCTCTGGCCTTTAAGTTAATGTTCACTATGTCCATTCAAGGTCATCAAAACTAGTGGTGACCAGCATAGTTAACCTATATTCTTACTATGTCCAAAGATAAAGTTATATTAAATTGATAGTGTGTTACACTTAGTAAAGCAGGTATATATTGTTTACACTAAACATTTCACATGAACTATTGATTGTTTCCATTTGTGATATGGTTAAGGACAACACCAAGAGACATGATATCATAGAATAGATAAAACTCATGGGGCTCTGCACAGAAGGAGTAAATCACAGCAGCCAAGGAATGCTATGAAAGTGAGAATTACTTGCCCCAGGAGATGTGTTTTCCAATTGATTATAAAACTTCAAGAGGTTATACCAGAAGTCACAAAACTACTAGGAAACTAATCAAATTCAGTGAGTTATTATTATAAATCTATGGATATATGATAGAATATCAACTAAAGAAAATAGTCATGAATAGTCTTTCCTTCAGCCTCTACTCCACACTTCACCTCTGTATCTCATTCCATTGGTATTTTGTCCCACTTTCTAAGAAGAACCAAAATATCCATGCATTTGTCTTCCTTCTTGGTCTTCATTTGGCCTGTGAATTTTATCTTTGGTATTCTGAACTTCTGGGCTAATAACCATTTATCAGTGAGTACTATGTGTGTTCATTTATGATTGGGAAATGTCACTCAGGATGATATTTTCTAGTTCCATCCATTTGCCTAATAATTTCATGAATTCATTGTTTTTAATAGATGAGTAGTACTCTATTGTGTAAATGTAGCACATTTTTCTGTGTCCATTCCTTTGTTGAGGGACATCTGAGTTCTTTCAAGCTTCTGGCTAATGTAAATAAAGCTGCTATGAACATAATGGAGCATGTGTCCTTATTACATGTTGGAGAATTTTCTAGGTATATGCCCAGGAGTGGTATAGCAAAGTCCTCAGGTAGTACTATGACTAATTTTCCGAGGAACCACCAAACTGATTTCCAGAGTGGTTGTACTAGCTAGCAACCCCACCAGCTGTGCAGGAGTGTTCCTCTTTCTCCAAATATTCTCCATCACCTGCTGTCACCTGAGTTTTTTAGCTTAGCCATTCTGACTGGTGTGAGAATCGCAGAGTTGTTTTGATTTGCATTTCCCTTATGACTAAGGATGTTGAAAATTTCTTTATGTACATGTAACATTTAAATTTTCTAGCTCATGTTTTATAGTTTTTTTCAGACAAGTAAATGCTTTGTAAATGTTTTTTACGAGTTTTCTTGCTCAGTCAGTTCACAGCCATCATGATCAATAAGCCAAGAAGTTTTTCTACTCCATGTTCTGAAAGTTTACCTAAACTTTTCATTATCTACTGCAAACAAAAATGAAAAATTAAATTCCTGACTTAAGTTTCTTCTTTTTTCCTTTTTAAGAAAAATGTTAATGCAGTAAGCTAAATTGTGTGTTAAGACTACCATCTTGCCTTTCTTCCCAGTTCTTTTTTTCTTTTTCTTTTTTTAAATATTCTATATTATTTGTTTACATTCCAAATGATTTTCCCTTTCCCGGTTGCCCCTCCCCCTAAGTTCCATAAGTCTTCTTCCCTCCATCAGTTTTCCAATCAACCCCCTCCCACTCCTCTGTCCTGGCAATCCCCCACAATGCTGGATCAAGCCTTTCCAGGACCAGGGCCCTCTCCTTCCTTCTTGGGAAAAATTTGATATGTGTGTTGTGTTTTGGGTATTCTGAGCTTCTGGGCTTATATCCACTTATCAGTGAGTACATACCATGTGTGTTCTTTTGTGAATGAGTTACCTCACTTAGTATGATATTTTCCAGTTACAAACATTTGCCTAAATATTTCATGAATTCATTGTTTTTAATTGCTGAGTACTATCCCATTGTGTAAATATATCACATTTTCTGTATCCATTCCTCCATTGAGGGACATCTGGTTTCTTTCAAGCTTCTGGCTATTATAAATAAGGCTGCTATGAACATAGTGGACATGTGTTCTTATTGCATGCCGGGGAATCCTCTGGGTATATGCCCAGGAGTGGTATAGCAGGGTCCTCTGGAAGTGTTGTACCCAGTTTTCTGAGGAACCTCCAGACTGATTTCCAGAGTAGTTGTACCATCCTGCAATCCCACCACCAGTGAAGGAGTGTTCCTCTTTCTCCATATCCTTGCCAAAACATGCTGTCTCCTGAGTTTTTAATCTTAGTCATTCTGACTGGTGTGTGGTGAAATCTCAGGGTGTGACTCTAACCAAACAAGGGAAAGATCTGTATAACCAGAACTTCAGGCCTCTGAAGAAAGCAATTGAAGAAGACCCCAGAAAAAGAAAAATCTTCCATGCTTGTGGATTGGCAGGATTAATATAGTTAAAATGGCCATCTTGCCAAAAGCAATATACATATTTAATGCAATCCCCATCAAAATCCCTACTCAGTTCTTCAGAGAGTTAGAAAGAGCAATTCTCAAATTCATCTTGAATAACAAAAAACCCAGGATAGCTAAAACTATTCTCAACAGTAAAAGAACTGGGGGAATCAGTATCCTGGACCTTAAGTAATACTACAGAGCAATATTGTTAAAAACTGCATGGTATTGGTACAGTGACAGGCAGGTGGATCAATGGAATAGGATTGAAGAACCAGAAATGAAACCACATGCCTATGGCCACTTGATCTTTGACAAAGGAGTGGAAAACATTCACTGGAAAAAAGATAGCCTTTTCAAGAAATGGTACTGGTTCAATTGGAGGTCAGCATATAGAAGAATGCGAATTGATCCATTCTTATCTCCTTGTACTAAGCTCAAGTCCAAGTGGATCAAGAACCTCCACATAATACCAGACACACTGAAACTAATAGAAAAGAAGCTGGGGAAGACCCTTGAGGACATGGGCACAGGGGAAAAGTTCCTGAACAGAACACCAATAGCTTATGCCTTAAGATCAGGAATTGACACATGGGACCTCATAAAATTACAAATTTTCTCTACAGCAAAGGTCACGATCAAAAGGACAAAATGGCAACCAACAAATTGGGAAAAGATCTTCACCAACCCTACATCTGACAGAGGGCTAATATACATATACAAAGAACTCAAGACGTTATACCCCAGAAAACCAAATAACCCTATTAAAAATGGGGTACAGAGCTAAACAAAGAATTGTCACCTGAAGAAATTTGGATGACTGAGAAGCACCTTAAGAAATGCTCAACATTATTAGTCATTAGAGAAATGCAAATATTCCCAGTTCATTTTTTTTAAAGATTTATTTATTTACTATATATCTATCTTCAGACACTGGAAGAGAGCCTCAGATCTCTTTACAGATGGTTGTGAGTCACCATGTGATATTCCCAGTTCTTAAGATGCAGAGTGTGACTGTAATTGATCCTTTATAGTTGGAGAAGGATTGTTCTGGTTGCAAAAGTAACAGATGCTCTATCACTATGAGTATAAAATAATTAGGAACTATAGGTCAGCCCCGCATGTTTTTTTTTTTTTTTTTACTTTTCCAGGAGGGAGCTGTTCTTGAAACTCCATCTTGAAATCAAGGTGCCTATCATTAGAACATGTAGAATTTTGAATCACTAATATAAGTCAATGATTTTACATATACATGAAGCTCAGATATAAATTACTGATGTGTCATTATAAATATTTGTGCAGTAAATCCTATTAGGTTTGTTCTGTGTGACAGTTATGTGTGAGGGGTGCTATTCTTCACATTCTTGACAGCATCTGCTGTCACGGAAGTTTTAATTTTAGCCATTCTGACTGGTGTGAGGTGGAATCTCAAGGTTGTTTTGATTTGTGTTTCCCTAATACCTAAGGATGTGGAACATTTCTTTAGAGAAATGTTTGCTGAAAGGAGCTTGATATGGCTGTCTTCTGAGAGGTCCTGCCAGAGCCTTAAAAATACAGAAGCAATGCTCACAGCCAACCATTGGGCTGAGAGCAGGGTCCCCAGTAGAGGAGTTTGAGAAGGACTATAGGGGCTGAAGGGATTTGCAACCTCATAGGAAGAACAATACTATCAACCAACCAGATCCCCAGAGCTCCAAGGGACTAAGCCAAAAACCAAGGGATACACATGACTCTAGCTGCATATGTAGCAGAAGAATGCCTTGTCATGCATTAATGGGAAAAGAAGTCCTTGGTCCTAGGAAGGCTTGATAGATGCCCCAATGTAGGGGCATTGAGGTTGGGGAGGTGGGAGTCGGGTGGGTGAAGGAACACTCTCATAGAAATAGGGGGAATTAGGATGAAATAGTGGCTATCTGGAAGGGAGGAAAACTGGGGAAGGGGTTAACATTTGACATGTACATAAAGAATATATCCAATTTAAAAAAGAAACAAAAGATAAGACTGACCAAGAAAGAAAAGACTGACCAAGAAAACTGTCAGATAACATCTACTCCTACATCCCTACTGAACTGAGGTCAGTCATTTAAATGCCTGTGTTTAACAATTCTATATTTTCTAATGTTTTCTGTGAGCTGTGCCTCTCTCTTCTTCTTTGATATGTGTCCATATCATATATTTTTATACGTAGATTTTACTGTGAAGCTCTACATATTCACATTAAATTTATCAAGTAGGAAATATGCAGAACTTTTGTAATATTCTAAAGGAGGATATATACTTGATGGTAAAAAAGATAAATTAATATCCATCTTTAAAACTATTATCAACATATACAGGATCAATTAATTAATGATAGAAAATATCAAGTCCTACAATTCTTTTATTTATGGCTATGTGATTTGACAGGTTTAGGATACAAGAATGAATGAGTTCCATAAAAACACATTCTGCCACAAGAATATGCTTAAACTAAATTGTATAAATGATCTATTTAATCTCAAGAGTTTAGTGAATACATCAGAAATGCACTCTTACTCGGCACTCTCTTGTCTCTTTTTAATACTTTGCTAAGACCTGGCTCTTGAGACTTGGCTAATCTCTTAAGTGTGACAAGTGGCTCTTAGTCTGTTTTGATGCAAAACTTATTGTGCTATTCTTAGTATTCTATTGATTGCATTCAGGAGAAGCTTATCTTGGGCTCTTCTATACTGTTTACACTTAGGGGCTGTAGAAGTAATCATGACGTTAAAAGATGAGTCAAAATTTCAAGGTAAACTATATAAAAAGGTCAATTACAGCATTTGCATACTTTCTCAGTTCTAACATTAAAGATAATACCTAATACAAAAATAAATAAATAAATAAATAAATAGGAACAATCTAGACACACCCAGTGAATTTGCTTGTACCCATGAACTTATCAGTGTGTGATAAGAATGTGTTTTTATTTAAATGTTTAGTATGTAGTGTTTCTCCCAAGCTGTATTTGTGATTGCCCTCCTTTGTTGTCTCTGCCTCACTTTCAGGACTGCAGCCCATCCCACTCTGAAGCTTCCTGCAGTGAAGGATCCTGTGCTTGTCATTCTTTGTTCCCATTGTTCTGCAGTTGTTCTCTTTCATTTCTGTGGTTTTTCCTCACTGTGGCAATGGAGAAGCATTTGTTCCTGATTTTTAATCCTCCTTTCTTGATACCCCCGTTCTACTGTTATTGCAAAATACTCCTGACATTTATGAGGGTGCATCCTTAAGTTTTCACCTATTCTCCCTCCCTCACTTTGTTAGCCCCTCTTTCTTTCATTTCTGTTTTCCTTTATAGCCATTTTCCTCCCCAAATATATCCTTTTGCTGAGATTCCTTTTGTGTTTATTACTGATGCTTGAAATTTTCAAGTTCCTTCTGTTTCTCCCTATCTCCCTCCTCCATACCCCCCTGGTGTGTCTGTGTTGGTGCGCATGTATGTGTGTTTGTTCTCATGGGTGTGCATGCGCATGTGTATATAACTGTGCATGAACATGTGTGTGTGTGTGTGTGTGTGTGTGTGTGTGTGTTCGTGTGTGTGTGTGTGTGTGTTCAATACTGTGGTTTGAAAGTTCCATTTTCCTGTGAAATGCAAATTGTAGACTCCATGTAAGCTTCCCTTAATGTTAGAGACCCTAATTTTCATTCCTGCGCTCAAGAGAACTCTTGAATGAAGACACTTAGAGAGAAGGATTATCATCTTCATCAGATAGCAATCACACTTTAACTGTTTGCCCCTAAGTTTTAATAAGGTCAGTAATTAAAGATGCCCATCTCTGCCCCACAATTCGGTAAATTAACCATTGTGATACTGTCAGTACATCACTTCCTGAGCTGCTTCTGCAAGAAGATACAGGAGAAGGATCCGACCAGTCTCTCAGACATGGACACAAAGAGGGATCAGTTGAAGGAAATGATATAGAAAGACGAAGCCATCATAAAAGCAGAGTTTAATTTTTTCTTCCCAAAGGAACCAGCTCCCTTCAGATGAGAGTTAGACCTCCCTAGAGTCCCAGAGTATACCAAGAGAAACCACAACAATCTCTAAGAAGAGGATTTTGCATTCTGCTCCATTATATGGTACTCAGTATTGTGTGAAACAAATTCATAATTGCATTTTCTTATTTTAACACCACCCTTCAATATAAAATTTTAAATGTAAAATAAATAGTGAGAAAAGTGGCCACATTATTTCTGAGTCCTCCCTTAATAAATTGCACATAGCATCACAGCAGCTGCTTTTCCAGAGGATTAGGATTCAACAGCTAGCAATTACAGAGCTGGTCATAATCCTTCATAACTGCAGTTGTTACAAAGATCCTGTCATACATTTTTACCTCCAGAATAACAAGAAGACATATGGTACATAGGTATACATGCAGGCAAAACTTCATACACATGAAATAGCAAAGTAATAATTTAAAAATCATATATATTTTGAAATGACAAAAGTATTGAATTTTATTGTTTTAGAAATATGTGGATCTTTTTTTTTTTACAATATGTTAAGCCTTTAGTCCATTTTCTGGGGTTTTAAACTTAAACTTGCTTGTACATGGTGGATAACTATTCTTTTTGAAAATAATTTGAAGAATTTTTAAAAATTAATATTTGTTTATGTTGCCATAAAAATTAAATGTAATAAAGTTACCAGTTTCTACTTTGTATCAGATATGATAATTCACTCTTTTATAATTATTTCCCTTACTTGTGAGATTATAATATAATTACATGATTTTTTTCCTTCTCTTTCCACCTTCCAAACCCTCCTATGTAACCTTTTTGTTCTGTTTCAAAACCATGGCCTCTTTTTCATGAATTAGTATTAGTACATGCATTTATGTATATACATGTATATTACTAAAAATAACCTGCCATGTCTCTTCAGAAAACTATATCCAATCAAAATGCAGTTCTCTTGAGTCAAAAAACAAAACAAACAAACAAAAAAAACAAAAGAAAAAACTTTCCACAACTAAGGATCATAGGTGAAAAAATTTTATGAGAAAGAGGAATAAGGAGTTTGGTATAAGATTTTTGCCTCTTTGTAATATTAGAAGCTTCACGCATAAAGTCTCACCAACATGACTGAATAAACCTGAGATGAATAGGATTAAGAACAAGAAACACACCACCAGAGACAGCAGAGAGCCCATGGCCCAGTTTTATGCCTATGCCATGAACTATAGGCAGATAAGAAGTGCTGGTGCTGAATGAAACATCGTTCACAAGGAAGAGCACACCAATTGGTTATTCAATGGAAAATTTTCAGCCCCCAAAACATTCATATGAGCAACATAACACAGGCTTGTTGTTGTTAATTCCTGTGCCATGTGTGTGCTATTTTCTCCATGGTTTAGATTGTCTAGTTTAGAGCATATGTCTCTAATTACCATTTTATAAATGCTTGGCCAGTCATACCAACACCATTGCCAGAAAATGCTTATTTGTCCATTATGGATGTCAAGTTTCCTTTTTTTTTTAATAGTAATTTTGTAATATCCAATAGAAGGCTAAATAATAATAATAAAACTATACATTGTAGATATGGTATTAATAAGCTGAGAAACAAACTTGAAAGGGCAGTTATTGCATAATTGATTTTAGCAAATACTTTCTTCTCAATTTCTTTTTTAGAAAAGTCAAAGCCAATGTTCAATCATTTTGATTATTTTCCATACAGTCACTATGTATCCTTAGAGATATGCAAATTACCCCACTTTTTATACAAGTCAGCAACTGTGGCTGAACTGAAAAGTGTTGTTTTCCCTATTTTTAATGAACTAATGTTTACATATCAATATAAAATTCAGGTAGCATTTTTATCTTGTTCATTATTTTTATAACAATCAGAAGACAATTACTTATCTCAACCAATATATAAACCCAGCATTAGTATTAATTGTGAGATGTATTTGAGCCAGGCTCTCTACAGATATTCTTCAGCTTTGCTTACAGGTCAGATTCAAAGATGAGAGGGTTGGAGACAGGTTGGATTTTCATTTCTAGAAATGTCATCATCTCATGATGAAGGCCGCTAGTACCATGAGGTTTTCAAGAGTGCCTGAACCTATGCCCATCATGCCCTTGTCTCTACTTCAATGCACCTGAATAAGTGGCTTCTCCACAATTGCAGAGACCCCTTCTAATATGGTATGAAAGGGTTGAGTGCCAGTAGTCACTGCAGTGGGCCGTACTCTAATTTAAGGAGAGAATATTCTCCATCAAATTATAACATAATACTTTTTCCCTACGATTTTAAAGGTGACATAGGAGTATGCACAATTTCTTTTTCTTATGAGTTTTTTTTTACTATTTCTTAAGTAATAGTCTAGGACTTGCCTTAAATTAACATAATGACAAGGGTGTTCATGTGAATTCAATGCTTAGAGAACACCTATGGTCATAAGAAATGACATCAACTAGAGATATGTTATCCGTATTAAAAACTTGCTTTAGAGTTTGCACAGAAGGTAGAAACAGAAAGCAAATTTCATCTTTGGTTGTAGAAGTCATCTGTGTAAAGGGATACCAAGACAGGAAAGCAGGGGTAGGTTGATTGGGGAAGGGGAGATGGCTTTTGGGATTTTGGGGGGAGGGGGAAGCAGGAAAGGTAACAACATTTGAAATATAAATAAAGAATATACCTAATTTAAAAAAAAATCATCTGTGGGGTCTGTGAGATGGGCAGCTAAGGGAAAACAAAATATTTAAAGATAGCACAAGTAAGCAGAAAGAAAAATACATCTTCTACCATTGTCTCCCTAAGTCTAAAATATTAATAACTATTATATTTTTCTTTCATTCTTTCTTGTTTTTTTATAAAGCTAGGTATTATTTAATCTGTCCTTTTTATTGAATATAACCTTTATTACATTTCAAATTGTAAAACTTTTCCCAATTTCCCCCTCCCCCAAAACCCTCAACTCCTCCTCCAACCCCCTGCTTCCAAGTATATGTCCCTCCACCCAACCTACTCTCATGTCCCCCCACACACCCCCCGATTTCTCTTTGTTGGGGCAACTATTGAACCTTCACCTGACCAAGGACCACTCCTCTGACTGACACCCGACAAGGCATTCCTCTGCCACATATTTTTGGCTGGAACCATATGTATCCCTTGGTTGATGGGGATGGTTGTTCAATATAAACATCAAAAAATAAAAGAAGAATAAAATATATTAAATAAGCAGTCATATGTCTTGAATTGGCTCATAAATGATAAGTGGGTCATCATACTGTACTGTTACTCACGCTCCCAGAAAACTATCTATGAGCATTGACTGAAGAAATTTATTGGCTTCAGTTTCAAATTGAGTGATTATCTGTTAAGGCAAACAAAGAAGAGCCTTTTCATTTTGGCCGTCTGCATCTGTGTCAGATGAACAGTAAAGCCATTTAGCTAGAACAACACAAAGTTGGGTTCAAAAATCATAATTTCCAATGAAAAAAGCAATATGTGGACTGAAGGCTGAAATGAGAATGTTAAACACTTGAATATTAAATTATATAGTGGTCAGATAAATCTTAGGATTCAGAGAATGGATTCAAATGCAATACAGAGTATATGATGGGCAGGCTGAGGTTACACAGAGCACTAATATGATTTTGACATTAAGACTTCTTTCCAACATATAGTAAAATTAGAAGGCTCAGATTATTAAAGATAACACCCAAAGGGTACCTCTAAAGAGTCAGTTGATTTACTACAGAATGTTTTTGCTGCTTTCAGGTTCTCTTTAACCATGAAGACAAGAGTGTAGGCATTGTTTTCAGCAAGTAATGCAAGCTTTATTGCTAGGATTCTGTACCTATTTAACCTATTTATTCCACTTTCAAAGTAATGAAAATATGAAGAATCAATGAAGGTACATTGTTGCTACCTTTGTGGAAGTGTTCTCCAAGAAAGACAGAAGAGTAAAGTATTAGCATAAGAGTTAGGAAGTGGGACAAAGGAGGAAGACATCTGATAGAAAGGAATAAAACTAAAACTGTAAGGGAAATGTAAATGTGGCATTATCTTTTGAAAGGAGCATTAAGATTATGTTACATATTTGTTCCTGTCTAAAAGAGTTACAGGAATGGTATTGAAGAGGAGCCCAAGGAAAAGAAGGTTCAGTGACAGGCTCAAAGTGGGATACAGTGCAAGGGGAGATCCCAAGGCCTGACACTATTACTGAGGCAATGGAGCACTCACAAAACAGGACTTATCATTACAACCCAACAGGCATCTGAATAGGTCATATGCAGATATTTGCACCCAACCAATGGACAGAAGCAGCTGACTCCTGCTGTTGAATTAGGGAAGGCTGAATGAAGCTGAGGGCGACCCTGTAGGAGGACTAGAAGTCTCAGTTAATCTGGACCCCTGGAAACTCTCAAACACTGGACCACCAAACAGGCAGCATACACCAGCTGATATGAGGCCCGGCCCCTAGCACATATACAATAGAGGACTGCTGGATCTGTGTTCAATCAGAAATGATGCACCTAACCCTCAAGAGACTGGAGGCTCCAGGGAGTTTAGAGGTCAAGTGGCATGGGGAGTAGGGATATCCATGTGGAGACAGGGGGAGAGAAGGAGGTGTGGGATGGGGAAAAGTCGGGGGTAGACAGGGGTTGGTGGGGTGGGTAATAAAATATGGAGTGTGTAAAGTAATTAATAAAATATATTAAAAAGATTGTTAGCTTCTATCTATGCTTATAGATATCCATGTGATTTTAAAGATTTCATTCTTGTCTAACCATATGGAGTCATCTGGGAGATGTGTCTTGGTCATACTGAAGTGTATTCTGAACAACACACAGAACAACTCTGTGAAGCTTTGCAGTTTGTCCCAAGTCTCCAAGCCTTGTCTGCTGCTAACACACATTTGACAGGTTAACAAGTGGAGACTCCAAGCTTCCATGTGCACACAAATGACTGTTCAACAGTCACATTTACTGACCTCTTTTCATCCAGTGGTCACACACATGCCTGTGTCATGTGTGTAAATGTCTATATTTGTTCAAATATGATTGCATTAGAAAACTCAATATAAAGAAAAAGTTTTATTAGTGTGGATGGCAGGCAATTGTTTTGTTTTTTAAATGTTTTTTATTGTATATTTTCTTTATTTACATTTCAAATGTTATCCCTTTTCCCAGGTTTTCCCCCTCCTCGAAGCCCCTGTCCCATCCTCCCTCCCCCTGCTTCTATGAGGGTGTTCCTCCACCCATCCCACTCCCTCTTCCCTGCCCTAGATTCCTCTACACTGTGGCATCTATGAAGACTTCATAGGACCAAGGACCATCCTCCTATTGATGACTGACAAGGCAATCCTCTGCTATATGTGCAGCTGGAGCCATGTATACCCCTTGGCTGATGGCTTAATCCCTGGGACCTATGGGAGTCTGTCTGGTTAGTTGATATTATTGTTTTTCCTATGGGGCTGCAAAATGCTTCAGCTCCTTCAGTCCTTTCTCTAACTTATCCATTGGGGATCCCATGCTCAGTCCAGGGCCTCTCAGGAGACAGTCATATCAGGCTCTTTTTTGATAAGCATTTCTTGGCATCCACAATAGTGTCGGGGTTTAGAGACTATATATGACATGAATCCGGAGGTGGGACTGTCTTTGGAAGAACATTCCTTCAGTGTCTGCTCTATACTTTATCTCCATATTTACTCCTGTATTTTATTCCTCTTCTCAGAAGAACCGAAGCACCCACACTTTGGTCTTCTTTCTTCTTGAGCTTCATGTGGTCTGCGAATTGTATCTTGGGTATTCCAAGCTTTTGGGCTAATATCCACTTATCAGTAAATACATACCCATACCATGTATGTTCTTTTGTGATTGGGTTACCTCATTAAGGATGATATTTTCTAGTTCCATTTCTTTGCCTAAGAATTTCATGAATTCATCATTTTTAATAGCTGAGTAGGAATTGTTTAAAAAAAAACTTATTCTGCAATCAATGTATGATCTGTGCTCACATACCTGTGACTTAGCATTCTATTTATAGATCACCTGGGGAATCCCTGTTGATTAATTACAGTGCATAGAGTTTGGTATTATCCACTTGTTACTTCGCTGGAAACTGAACAATTAAGGTTTCAAAATAAAGTTAATATATATCCCTCTAAAAGAAGCAAAAGTTTTATTAGACAAGTGATATTTGAGAAAAGCCTAAAATGTTATAATATTTAATAAATTAAGCCAAGTTAATTTTGGAACTACACCACAGGCTCAAACTCTTTTAAAACACTATATTGAGAAGAATTCACACAGACTCACATGGTTTGGTTAGAAGATATAGTATATTTTTAGAAAAAGAAAATAATTATCAGTTATATGATGTATCTCCATCATATAACTGGCAATAAATAAGTTTAACAAATTAGGAGAGAGTGTTAACAGAACCATGTAGAATGTGCACTCAGTAGACTCATTTTCATACTGTCCCCAAGTTGGGAAATCAGCACAAAGCAGTGGCCATAACCTTGGATCAGTTATTAGATATATAACAGTGGGTGTATAAGATAAATATGATCATTCTGGTCTACATTAATATGTGAGTAGAGAATATAACTTAATCTGATTCTGTGTAATTTCAAACATAGCATATCAAAATTAACGTAGAATTTTCTGAGTGTGCAATTAGTCTGAACTAGAGACTGTAAAGGTTTCTGAGATTCAACCAGCTGCATAATTTATTTCTTTTCTGATATTTATTGCTACACATTTCTTGTTACTCTGTTTCTGTGATTCATCAGCTGTTACTATTGGTTTTTTTGGCCAGGATTTCTTTAGCTCTCAGGGTATTTTGGATTTCAGTAGGAATTTTTTCCCTAGATCTGTGAAAACTATTGGTAGAGTGTTGATGATCAGTGGAGATATAGACTCTATCCATATGTTTGTTATTGAAGAAACTAGCAATAAAACTGTAATCTGGTCCAGTTATACAATTTCTCCATCTATAATAGAAGGAATTTAATTCACCATTCCACACACATACTTGCACATATGTATTAATTGTTGCCATGTTTCAAAGAGTCAGAAAAATGTATAGAGCCAGACATGGAGGCACACGACTGTAATCCTAGCACTAGGGAAGCAGAGGCAGGTGGATTTCTGAGTTTGAGGTCAGCCTGGTCTACAGAGGGAGTTCCAGGACAGCCAGGACTACACAGAGAAACCCTGTCTCAAAAAAAAGGAAGAAAAATGTATAGGCCTTGCTGTCCATCATGTGAAGAACATTGAAATAAAATATATGCATGTTGTCTAATTGCTCTCACTAGAACTTCAAGTACTATATTGAAAAGATATGGAGAGAGAGGGCAGCCTTGTCTAGTCCCTGATTTTAGTGGGATTGCTTCAAGTTTCTCTCCATTCAGTTTGATGTTGGCTACTGGTTTGCTGCATATAGCTTTTATTATATTTAGGTATGGGCCTTGAATTCCTGTTCTTTCCAGGACTTTTAGCATGAAAGGATGCTGAATTATGTCGAATGCTTTTTCAGCATCTAATGAGATGACCATGTGGTTTTTTTCTTTTAGTTTGTTTATGTAGTGGACTACATTGATGGATTTCCATATATTGAACCATCCCTGAATCCCTGGGATGAAGCCTACTTGATCATGGTGAATGATCATTTTGATGTGCTCTTGGATTCGGTTGGCAGAATTTCATTTAGTATTTTTACATCAATATTCATAAGGGAAATTGGTCTGTAGTTCTCTTTCTTTGTAGGATCCTTGTGTGCTTTTGGTAATTGTCCATTTCCTCCACATTCTCCAGTTGTGTTGAGTATAGACTTTTGTAGTAGTATCTGATGATCTTTTGAATTTCCTCAGTCTCTGTTGTTATATCCCCCTTTTCATTTCTAATTTTATTAATTTGAATACTGTCTCTGTGCCCTTTGGTTAGTCTGGCTAAGGGTTTATCTATCTTTTCAATGGAGATTGATTCAAGATGGCACAGTAGTTTATTTAGCAATGCATTCATTAATATAATATAACATTAATTCCTAGAGAAGCAAAGTATCTCCTTTCCTGACTTTTCTTGTGACAGGTGGAAACCTCGTGATACCTAGGCACTCAGACCAATAGAATTTTCTCTACTGGAACAACAAATGAGGCCTCAACACAGTTACAAATAAAGGTAATTTGCATGGAATTATATGAGGCAAATTTAAAATCTCAGTGTCTTTTTTTTTGTGTTTAGACTAGTGATCCCCAAATGTTTTTCACCCAACTGGTCATATTTCATTTTTTTCTTTATATTGCCCCTGGGATCAAAGAAAACAGGTCAGTGCTCTGGCCTGATTTTAGACTTAGACTTTAGACTACATTGCACTCTGCTCTGCCCTCAAACACGCTAACCCAAGCCAGCCTTGTACAGTGCTGTGGTCCAAGGTGCTCAGAGTTCTCAAAGGTTTTATTGCCTACTGAAGATTCTCAGCCTTAGTTTCTAGACTTCTTAAACATCGGGAACTGAGTTTTCATTCCTCATGATCATGCAAATGCATAATCCTTCTATGTGTACATAACGACTCATAGCTATGTGAAGTCTTCTGGTACTGATTTCAATAAATAGGCTATTTGTAACCCAGCTCCTAGAGTTGAATATTCCCTCAGAGTTCCTTTGCATTATGTTTTTAATGTGGACAGACATAACTAATCCCAACTCTAGCACTTTACAACCATAAGAACTCCCATGACGGGATTATTCACTAAATGTATGAAGCTGAATTGCCACATGGGGTGTTCTATTCACTCTAATTTCTTTAGGAAGAGACGACTGTGACACAGACACAGATGAAAACACACATGCACACACAAAAGTGAGTGTGTGTATGTGTGTGTGTGTGTGTGTGTGTGTGTGTGTGTGTATGTGATTGTGCTAGAGACTAGAATGGAGGCATGCCAGACAAAGTGTTTTGGTGGTGCCTGTCACCTGTTTTCTGTCTTAGAACATCCCCAGACATCATGGTGTAACTCTTCCTCCCCAAGAGCAGTTCCAAATCTTAAGTGCTCTTGGGCAGAACATTGAAATCAACAAGAATTTTTCACTGGCATTTTACTGGCCTGAGTAAAATCTTAGGAAAATGGCAGCCAACCTCGATCAATGTGGACAAAAGGAAGCAGCATTTATGTTCTGTCACATACTCCTCACGTGAGAACCTGCAGTTTCTACTCCTTTCCTGGAACTCTTCCCTTGCTCAACCTGCTGTTCTGTGCAGGATTTTCTCATTTGCTGACATCTATGGAACTTGAGGATGTCATCTTTTCATCAGATTTCTGGCACTTCCCACACAGAAATTTTCTTGCAATTCAAAGACATGAAGACCAAAAGTGGTGGTATCATAAATAAGGAATTTTAATGGCAGTAGACTTAGTTCTCGAACCTGTACACATATGGTCCAGATCATAGGGGAAGAAAAGGGGGCCATAAAGCAGGGTGTATCTGACTGGTAGGTATTTTGATTTTCAAATATCCTCTGAAGCAAACAGTCAAAACTTGTCTCTGATGGGTGGCCAAGCTTATTGAGTTCTATGAGAAAGAGGTAGGCCTTCCTGTAGCTCCACAGTCACCATAGGATTGTGGACTATGTGGCATCAATATGGTTAAGCATAGGTAGGCATTTCTCCAAACTGTTCATTGTATTGCATAGGCAGAGTAAAAAATAGATTGCAAAGCTGTCACCAGGAAATAGTTCTTACAGCCTCAGTGACAAGGGTGCTTTGACTTTACTAAGGGGATGGAAAAGTCTTCCCAATCCTAATTAGCCTTGAATTTCATGAAACAGAATATAAAGAAATACGCAGGGGGTCAGCTATTGGGGAGGGGTTTTCTGGACATGATTTCATTGATTTTCAGTAGACTGAATGCTGAGTAGGTGCGTCAATTCCTCTTCCACAAAAGACAAAGCTTAGGTTTACCGATGAGTTGAGGTACCACAGTTTGCATTCTCTTTGTTGTGCAACTCCTACAACAGGTGTCCTCTTGGTTTTCCACTGGTAGTTTCCAGTAAAATGAAGGCATTCTCTTGAGATCATACTAAATCTCCTTTCATTTCTTCCCTTTTCCAAAACCAAATCTCTCTTACCAAGGAGTCATATGTTCTCCCAGATATCAGCTTCCCAGACTGAGTTTCTGGCCATATCCTCTTCTCAAGCAGAGTTTTTGACAAGGCTATGAATCTTGAATCTTGGACAGACCTGAGGGTTGAAGCAGTTTTCCAGCATCTTTCGGTGCAGCATGTGACTAGGGACCCTCACCACATCACCACCTAGAACTGAGCACCCTCATTGTCTCCTGTCATTACCTAATGATCTCTGAGGTGAAGTGGAACACTCCCAGTAAGCAATATACAAGAATGCTATGTGAACAAAGATTCATATTTGGAATAAAAGACTGAGACTACTGTGTTTATTTCCTATTTTGAAGTCTAGGAGTAAAACCTGTTTCCTTAAGGCTCTGTGGGTCTATCTGGTGCATCCTGAGTGCTGAAATGACCAATTGGAACTGTGTCACTTTAACTATGCCTATTGACAGCTAATGTTTGCTGAATGTGCCACTTTAATGGAAGACCTTTGATATTCTCTCTCCAGGCTAAGGGATGGACATGGATGTGGGATTTCAGGGTGTGCCTTATACCAAGACCTTCTGAAACAGTGACTGCGGAGTGCACATTTCCTGAGGGACTCATTTAGATTTTCTCTGCACAGGTTAGTCTCTCTGCTCTATTCCTTTAGTCTATGTGGTAAAGCTCCCCAAGGAAAAAAAGTACCAAGAGCTTGCTGAGAATTTTAGAAGATCCGATATCCTCAAGGTGGGTCTTCATTCTCAATGTAGTTGACCAAAAATCTCCAGAGCAGAACATGGCTGCTCACAGAAAAGCCACAGATGATGACAGTAGATGGGATAGGGGGAAATGCTGCTTCAGGAATTTAGTACAGAGGAGGGGAAGTCAGGGAATGAGGTCCAAGTCATGCATGAGATACTGCTGCCCCTGCCAACTTCTTTCCTTTCTTTTCTGACATTAGAACTGTTCTAATTATCAATTTTGGTTTTGTATTGTAGACAACAAAACAGAATTTTGGGAGGGCCAAGGAGCTGAAGAGAGAACTGATAAATACTCTGAAGAATATTTAATTTAATTGTCAGAAAAGGCCAGTGTGAGGAGAAGCATGGATACAGGAGGACTGTGTGTCAGCTACTCAGTCTGTTCCCAGGACTGTCTTGTGCAGTATCATTAGAGTGCATGATTCAATGAAGGAGCTCCACATTCACTCTGCACATCCACACAACACACACACACACACACACACACACACACACACACACACACACACACACACACACAGGAGTGGCATACTAAGACTGAGACCTAGCTTTACTGAAAACAGGAAATGAGACACATAGAAGAATGGATTTTCCAACACACCAGGGATACAGACCATAGGCTGAGATGTTAGACCTTAACACAACTATGTTTTGTTCATATTTGGGCTGACAAGATTTTTCTTCCAAGATTTGAAGTAGTGGGATAAATTATTTTCCCTTCCTGCAGAAAAAGAAAAAGAAGAACTGTCCAGGAAGGCATCATTCTGGGAGGAAATAAAGATCAGAACAGGATTTTCCAAATGGGCTTCCTTTCCTTTTTGAAAACAGTAAGGTTCTCAAGAAAAAACAAAGGTGGGGAGGTGGGTCCTGGAGCACCAATAACATCAAAGGAAGCTCAGCCTTTTTCAGTAACAACAAGAACCTTCAGCCCAACAGTGGTGCCTTCAGGAAAGGAAGCCTGTGATGAAGCAGCCCCAACAACATCACCAGCTGCCAAGGAGGCTGCAGAAACCAACATCTTGGAAAGATCAGGCGAGTCACCACAGCTTTCTAACTTGGATAAGCCATGTTTAGAAGTGGTTCCAATTGCATCTGGGTCAGCCAAACAGGTGTGAGACTGAAGTTCACAAGTAAGGTAACACAGAGGTGCTGGACAGGTGTCTCAAGTCTGCAACACTGGGCCCCACAAAGAATCTTGAATCTCCTGCCATATGCTCAGTCTTCTGCTTCCATGGATCCACTGACTATGCTGTGGTGACAGACCTCATGAAATGACTGCTGTCTTTTTCTGTCTTGACAACCTGCTTGTATATCAGCCTGTGTAACCAGAGCAATATTTCCTGATATGTCTGTGAGATGATGATAAAAAAAAATTCTGAGCTTGCGGTGCAGTTCTAAGACCACATGGGTCTCCCTAGCACTTTTGCAGACAGATTGTAGTAGTCTGACCTTGAGATAAGAAACTGTCTATGTATTTGTGCTCTCTGCAACCTCTCAATACCTGATGGGGTTTCTCACAGCTTCACAGCGCTAGTGTAAATGCTCCATATAATTGAGCATTCCCACAGGTGGCTTCTTTAAGGTGAATTCCATGGAATACTTGTAGTTTGACTCAATATATGTCAGGAAGTCACAGACCTCGTAAGTCATTTGTATGAGTCTAGGTCGAAGGCAACACCCTGTTGGACACAGAAAAGCACAAGTCCAGACCTCAGGGCTTGGATGCCAAAAAATCTGAAGATATGAACTAAGAACAAAGGAGAAATGTCTCTGCCAGGAGAAACACAGCAGAAGTTTTGCTTTTCTCTATGTAGCTCCCTGGAGGCTTATGGTGCTCACCTCAGTTAGGAGAGAACTTTGTCCAATGAGTCTCTTCACACACAGAGAAATTTTATAATCAGCTCAGAGTCATATCCAGAAATATTGCTCCATCCATTTAAGCTGATAGTAAAGTCCATGGCCTGTTCTCCCAGACACCAGTAACCAGAGCTTGGAGTAAAAGTCCCTGCCCATCATGAGGAAGGGGATGAAGAAAAGAATTCCAATGATTTTCCATTACTCTCCCAGGCTGATAGACTGAGTTCTGCTCAGGGATACCAGACCCTGTTACCTCATACTTTTCTCTTTTTTCCATTACAGGTGATCCTCCCTCAGGATTTGTGTAAGAAATTCCTTACAGCAGCAAGGAAGAACACCAAGAAAAATATCGAGGCATGTAGTGTATTATATGGAGCCCTGGTAAAGATATAAACACTTCTTCTGATTTGAGGCTGTTGCTTTCCCATTGCCTTTCCATGATTCTCAGGGAATATATCTAGGGTATATATTCATACACATCACCCTCCAGAAGGAACTATGGGTGACAGGGCCTGGCCAACCTGAATTTGTATTTGGTTGCTTTTCAGAGTCCTTTGAAATGAACAATGTCTTTCAATGCTATAGATAGAAATTTTCATTCTAGTTGGGGGCTAGTGTCAGAAATTCCAGGCACTGGTAAACTGAGGCTGGAGTCTTCCTACTAGTTCAAATCATCCTCACAGTCAAAATTCTATATTACCTAAAGGGCAAAGAAGAGAGACGGAAAGAAGAAATACAGCCAGCACGGCATAAGTCAGGGAAACAGACAAGTTGCCCAGTTGTAACCAGAAAACCAATGGCTTTTGGGTCCTGGTCTGAGTACCTCCTCTGGTAAGCTTTGGAGAATAAATTATCTAGATATCTCAGGACTCCTGAGCAGACCTGCTGGTTGCTATTGGAAAGACCCTAAGCCCAGGTGGTATCAAGCTGGACATCTACATTTCTACTCAACATCTGTTCCTGTTTAGTGTATCTCAGCAAAGCACAAGAGCACCCAAGGTTCTGAAACACCAAAGGGTGAAAGAAAAATGAGATTAATGCACTGGTGTGGTCTGGGACCTCATATGTTTATGAGGGAGTGTGTCTGAGACCTCTAAGAGTTGTGACAAGTTGTTTTCTCCTGACAGATTGGAGAGGAATATCACGTTACCCATATCCTCATTCCTCTCCAGGAAGGAGGCCCAGATTATTGCTATGCAAAACATGAGGAGGAGCACTTTTTTTTCAAGAAGGACTGGGGCTTCTTACATTAGGTTGGATTCATGTAAACAAATAGAGCTCTGTGAATGAGGGTTCTTTTTCTTTCTCTTAGAAACAGCCTACCTAAAACTTGATGTGCACAGAGTCAATCCATTCCAGATCATCATCTCTGAGCAATAATGTGCAGTTGGAGGCAAAGGAGCATTTCCTGGTACTTTTACAGCTCTTTGTATTTTATGTCTTATTAGGAGTAATTCTTCCAAGTTTCAACTACATGTGAATCTGCATGGAGAAAGGTAGCTTGCCAGGATGTGTGAGAAAAATATATGCAGACCATATACCTAAAAGGTTTAGAAATGATACTTAAGTAAGCCAAAAGAGTCCTTTCTAATGATTGTCTTTTGTATTTATGAAGTACTTCCTTTGTGCACACCCAAAGAGATCACACATGTAAGATTTTCAAGTGTTTGAACATGCTTAGCATACATCTTTTGATTTTCACTGAAACATACTAACTTTCCTAGAGATTCCTTTGCATGATTCTTTCATTTTCAAAGACTGAATCTCACAAAGCAATCAAATTTCTTGTAACTTCACAAATATAAGCCACAGTGAAGTGGGCTACTTGTGGGTTTTGTGAGATCAAAAACTTGTAGTCAGACCTTGGGAAGTGCTGATGCTCTTCATTCCAGTTGTATAAATTCTTACTGCTGTGTCTAATTTAGTAATATATTTTGCCAAATTGAAATTTGTCCTTTTGTGTCTTGGGACTCTAAAGGGAATTGACAGAGAAAATGAGCACCAAGTCACATGAAGCAAAGTGCACAATATACTTCAGGAGAGAAATATAGGCCAGTGTGGGCTGCAGAGGAAGAACTGGCACCCTTAAGGTGACTTATGATGACTTGGTAAGAGGAGCCCAGCAAAGGTTATGGGAGAAGGGCTAGCGTTGGAGAGAGATACAGTGAGCTCCTGTATCAGTGAGCATTTCTGCTGGCTGAGATTTGTGATTGTGTTGGAAACGAATGCCTGATATATGCTGATATCACCAAAGAGAACCATGCATCCCTTGTCTAGGATGGAATGTAAAAATTGAGAGTGGTTGTGAATAGAGAGGAAACTCTTTGGACTATTCTGAGCAAAAGAATGATGTGACCAAATCCATACTTTCGAAGTTAAAATAAAGGAGTTGTAAAGCTCCTTGGGAAGGGAATGTCAGGTGTGGTTTGGGAGCTTACACCATGGAATCATGATAAGGGGGTAACAGTCTCATGCGTCTATGTGTGTAGCTGTGATCAGGGCAAATCAGATATCTAGACAATGGAGATAGAAGCTGAGGAGTCTGAGACACGGAAGGCTTTCAATTGGGCTCGTGGAGGTAGAGGTAGAAATGCTCCTCTCATAAACGTGAACAGGGTTTGTAGAAGAGGACAGAGCTTGACAGTGGAGTTCAGTTATATTGTTTGGAATTGAAGGCACATATTAGATATTACAACTGCATCGACACTGGGAGGATGTGGTGAGAAGCCTAGAGAAGGACCTGAGGCACTTAAACATGCAGGTGGCTCATAAAGCTGGTAATTAGGGAGAACTGGCTGCAAAGGAAACAATTCCATAGCAGCTTAGGTGAATGTCTAATGAGTAAAGGAAGAGATAATGTAGGGATGAAGGAGCAATAACGGTGAAGAAGAACTGGATATGAGGTTCTCCTAAGCCACAAAGTGGGTACACAGGAATAAGGATTTCAGGATGGGACCTGCTGGAGTTCTAAGGATATTGACTTAATGCATTTTAAGCCATGGTGGGCAGAGACTGCAATGTTCAAGAAAGTAATAAAACCTTGGTGTAATGTCACTCTCCTGGACCCCCAGCATTCAGAAGGATAATATTGTTAGTTAGTGAATTTGGTGCCAATTTGAGTGAACAGTAATACTGTACCTCAAAACAAAATGCCACTTGATGAGGAATTGGCCAGTGTGGATTCTGTCATAACTGTAATAATGAAGCTGGCATCTAGGCCCTAGAATCTAGGGGAATTTGAAGTGAGGAGGCTGCTCTTTGGGAATGGGTTAGCAGATTACTGATATGTAGGACCTGTGAAATGGTTTGGACATGGTTTTGTACTGGCTAATTTTGTGTGTCAACTTGACACAGGCTGGAGTTATCATAGGAAAAGGAGCTTCAGTTGGGGAAGTGCCTCCATGAGATCTAGCTGTGGGGCATTTTATCAATTAGTGATCAATTGGGGGAAGGCCCCTTGTGGGTGGTACCATCTCTGGGCTGGTATTCTTGGGTTCTATAAGAGAGCAGGCTGAGCAATCCAGCGGAAGCAAGCCAGTAAGTAACATCCCTCCATGGCCTCTGCATCAGCTCCTGCTTGAGTTCCAGTCCTGACTTCTTTTGGTAATGAACAGCTGTGTGGAAGTGTAAGCTCAATAAACCCTTTCCTCCCCAACTTGCTTCTTGGTCATGATGTTTGTGCAGGAATAGAAACCCTGACTAAGACAGGTTTCTTCTTTTTTTTTTTCCTGTGTAGCCCTGGCTGTCCTGGAACTCACTCTGTAGACCAGGCTGGCCTCGAACTCAGAAATCCGCCTGCCTCTGCCTCCCAAGTGCTGGGATTAAAGGCGTGCGCCACTACCACCCGGCATCTTCTTGTTTATTGTTTTCTTTACTTTGTCTTTGATTTCATTTTAGTTTTTCAAAGGTTTGATGTTTTAAATTATAGCATAGCTGTGAGTGTACATACATAAACAGAGTTTTTAAATGGCTCATGGTGGAAGCATCTATGTGCTTACACAACTTAGAGAAAGAAATGAGAGACTTCTTGAAGCCTGTTCCAAATTTTTCCCTTCTTTTCTCTGAGATTGAAACCTCTCTTGCTCTCACCATGTCTTCCTCCATTTTACATGTATACCTCTTCCATTCTAGCAGTACTTCAAGGGCATTGGCCAGAAATGTAACTTTTTAAACTGGGTCTCACCCATTACTCTCTGTACGATTTATCCCTACTTATGCATGCATTTGTCTGATGGGTAGTTACATCTGGTGACCCAATGAGAATGGAAGGGAAGTAAAGTAAAAGAGACATAGTATGATTATGTGAGTAGTACAGTACTACATCAGAAGGATGGTATTAGCTCATCTTTGCATAGGGAGAAATCCCATGGGCTGCAGAGGAATGATTCAAAATAAACAGCTGCATTCCTAGAAAGACTGTTGAAGTAGTCATCAGAAAAAAGTGATGAAGAAATCAGTTTGCTGTTGGCAGGAAGGAAGCAGAGATGGGTTAGAAGAGAAGGACAAAACTTGAAATAGTTAAGGTCTAGACATCAGGTTTAACTATGCATGGATATCAAAAGGGTCTTGTTCTAAATGAGGGACAAGCTAAAAGTAAGTGTAGTGGTTGGAATACTCCTGGCCCAGGCAATGACAATCTTATGGGGTATGGTCTTGCTGGAGTAGGAGTAACATTGTTGGAGGAAGTGTGCCACTTTGGGCATGAACTCTGAAAATGTTTTGCCTTCCTGGCATACTTTTATGCTCCTGTTTTCTTTTCAAACAAGATGTAGAACTCTCTGTTCATCTGGCACCATGTTTGCCTGAATGCTTTCATGCTTTCTGCCATGATGATAATGGATTGAAGTTCAGTACCTCTAAGTGAGCCCTGATTAAATGTCCTTTGTAAATATTGGATTGGTCATGGTGCCTATTCACAAAATTGAAAACAATAAGACACTAAATAAGAAAAACTCTTTTTTTATTTATTTTATTATGGCTAAGCAGACACTAGATCATGCCCATAGCTTGTTTACAGTGTTTTTTAATTAGATATATTTTTTCATTTTCTTTATTTTGAACTTTATGACTTAGGAGGACAAAGCTGATGGTTCAATTTTCCTTCTCCACATGACAGATGTGTGACTGAATGTACAGATTTTGGAAAGAACAGGACAGAAAATGTGGTATATTTATACAATGGAATACTACTCAGCAATTAAAAATAATGAATTCATGCAATTTGTAGGTAAATGGTTAGATCTGGAAAATGTCATCCTAAGTGAGTTAACCCAATCACAAAAGAATACACATGAAATGCAATCACTGATAAGTGGATATTAATGAGCCCAGAAGCCCTAAATACTCAATGCACAATTAGCAAGTCAAATGATTCCCAGGAAGAAGAAAGGAGAGGACCCTGGGCCTGTAAAGATTGGATCCAGTTTTGTAGACCCAGAACAGAGAAATCGTGGGGGGGGAATGATTGGGGAATAGTTGGGAGGGGAGAGGAATTATGGGATGTATGGTGGGGGGGACTGGAAAAGGGGAAAGCCTTAGGAATGTAAACATAGAATATAGAAAATAAAAATTAAAAAAAAAGAAAAAAAAGAGAACTGATTTTTTTAAGAATTATTTATTTTATATATGGTGAGTACATTGTTGCTGTCTTCAGACACACCAGAAGAGGGACATCAGATCCCATTGCAGATGGTTGTAAGCCACCACATGGTTGCTGGGATTTGAACTCAGGACCTCTAGAAGAGCAGTCAGTGCTCTTAACCACTGAGCCATCTCTCCAGCCCCAAGAACTGATTATTAATGATCCTTCTGGCTCCCTTCCTTGGTGAATCAAGCATAGTTGGCTGGGCTAACTTAGAATTCTTGTCTTCTTTTGTCTTCTCAGACCCATCCAACCCAGAAAGCCTTCTTGTTAAGTGTAGATCTACACACATATTTTGGATATCAAACGATGCTCCCTGAATCCACTGTTGTGGTGTGTGTGCCTCTCAAGTATAAACAGTAAGTATGTGAGATTCAAGTCTGGAATTTAGAAGTACAAAATTTTCAATGGCTCAAAAATATTTAAAAACTGTATGTACAGAATGTCTTAACTGATTGCTATGAAAGCCTTCCTTTAAGGTGCATATAGTAATGAACACCAGACACTCTTAAAGGATATAATGACACCACTGCTGGTTTTCTAAGACAACCTCTCAATAAATGACCTCAAGTGGCAGAGATTGAAGAAATTCCACAGGAAACACTGTATAAGTTTAATATCTTTTCCTTCCCAATGCTGTGCTATTCTGAATTCTTCAGGAGATGTAGTGTTGGGCAAACAATAAAATCTTATTGCTTTCTTTTATAATATTTTTTGTACACTTGATGTGCTACATTAACAAGATGACCCCAGCTTTAGAATTTTGTCCCTTCTTCCTCCTCATATTTATTGGTTTTTACCGACCTAATTCATTGCTAGATTGTTCTTCCTACATATGTCTACTGTTGAGTTCCTTTGCCCACTTAGGTAATTTTGCAAGAAAGGGATCCAGAGACAGCGAGACAGAGATGTTTATATAGATACAGATGCAAGAGGAGGAGGAGAAGACATAAAAAAGAGGGAAGAGCAGAAGGAGGAATATGAGCAAAGGAAGGAAAATGAATGAAGAAGTAAACAAACAAACAAGAAAGTATAGATGGAAGACCAGGGGGACAGAAGTCAAGGGAAAAATACAAAATAAAAAAGAAAGAAACTAGAGGGTAATTAAAACTAGAACATGGATGACAAGGTCTAGGAGGAAGACAGTGTTGACCATGATCAATTATAATAGGAGGACATACTCCACAGTTTATAAAAGGGAAAGGAAATATTGTGGAGAGACAAGAAAAGAAATGAGAGGCTATGAGAGAGAGATGAGATAGAGAAAGAGGGAGAGACATCTAAGTAAGAAGAGAAGAGGAATAAGTAAAAGAAAGGTGAAAAAATGAAAAAGGTAGAGAAAGGTAGAGAAGAGAGACAGAGGAAACTTGAACTTGGAAGCAAATGTGTGTGACTGTGAGTCTGCCTTTCCTCATTTCAGAACTGGAATTTTCACACTGACACCTACTGGACTAAAAGAAATATCCTACTGTTCCCTGAGTGGGTTCCATGCCCATAGACAGGATACAGCTCTCTTCTGTGTATATATATTTGTACAAGTAATCAAGGCTGTGTTTTCAGTCAGGACAGAGTGCTGATTGGTTTTATCATTTTTTCCTTACCCTCTTGGCAGTTCATCTTCATCACCCCCTTCTTAAAAATCCATAGAAACTGTGGAAGACCCTTGAGGACATTGGATCAGGGGGAAAGTTCCTGAACAGAACACCAATTGCTTATGCTTTAAGATCAAGAATAGACAAATGGGACCTCATAAAATTACACAGTTTCTGTAAGGCAAAAGACACTGTCAAAAGGACAAATCAGCAACCAACAAATTGGGAAAAGATCTTCACCAACCCTACATCTGACAGAGGGCTAATATCCAATGTATACAAAGAACTCAAGAAGTTAGACCCCAGAAGACCAAATAACCCCATCCAAAAATGGGGTATAGAGCTAAACAAAGACTTTTCACCTGAAGAAATTTGGATGACTGAGAAGCACCAAATACACCAATACAAAAAATGTGGTATATATACACAGTGGAGTACTATTCAGCCATTAGAAACAATGAATTCATGAAATTCTTAGAGAAATGGATAGAGCTGGAGAGTATCATACTAAGTGAGGTAACCCAGTCTCAAAAGAATACCCATGGTATGCACTCACTGAGAAGTGGGTATTAGCCTAGAATCTTGGGACACCAAAGACATAATCCATATACCAAATGATGTCTGACAAGAAGAAAGGAGTGTACACTGGTGCTGGAAAGGATCAAAGCATTAGTGTAGGGGAATACCAAAACAGGGAAGTGGGAAGGGGTGGATGGGGGGAACAGGGGGAGGGAAAAGGGCATGTGGGTCCTTTGAGGGGCAGGGAACCAGTAAAAAGGGAAAGGAAATGTAAATATAGAATATATCCAATAAAAATTTTTAAAAAATCCATAGTAAACAAATATCTAAGATGCAGGGATCCGTGGATATAAATTTTCTCATATTTGAGATCTTGTCATTCACTGTCTCTGAGATGCTATTCCTTTCTGTCCCTTAAACCTGATATCTGGGGATATTAATATTCTCAGGAGAAGATTAAGGAAGTAGGACTTCCAAGTACCTCAGGGCCAGAGTGTGAGAGCAGCATGCTTGAGAGTCTGAATTCCATGCCCAGTAATGAGAAAAAGAGCGAAGTATGAAATTCATTAGCTTATTTAATGCTGATTCCCTGTTACTTTGTTCTTTATCAATGTCATATACTAACTTTCAGTCAGCAAAGGAAAAACTTTCAAGGTAGATAAATTATGCAAATTTTGTCCAGGAATTTTGTCCAGAAGAGTTTGGTTCTAACCCTCTAGGGAGGTAGTTTATCCTCCCATGTTATGTTCTGTGATAACACACTTAGTATGATCAGATCTCTGTGTGTCAGATCAGCCCGAGATAGCAAGATTCTATTACTTTATTGAATATCATCCAGGGTTCTTCCATTGAGTTTAGATTCAGAGGAAATGCAGCAACCTAGTAAAAGTTACAGAACCTGTCTCATAAAATATATAAGAGCCAGAAATTAAGTCACAGAGATGCAAATTAATCTAAGATCCTATATCAGACTACTAATTCTAAGAGTCAGTCTCTCTCTGTATGTGTGCTTTATATGTGTCATAATACTTGTGTATGTATACGTGTATACATTTTGCAATATACTCTTGATTATAACAAAAAATTAAGGCCTAATAAAATTTAAGATTTCTTTTGTAACACACACATACACACATATATTATTATTATTATTATTATTATTATTATACCATCATTGTGTAGACTTGTAAAAGCAGATATCATTTTCAGTTTAAACCTGTATCTGTGAGTTCAGCACCTGTAGTGCTGAGAAGAGTTTGTCAGATGCCCTAGATCTGGAGTCAGGTGATTGTGCAGTGCCTGTTTCCCTGTAAGATCAGTGGATTCTGTTACACAATTTATCATCTCCCTAGTTCCCCATTGAGTACTCTCATGGATCAAAATCAGAGAATGTTTTTCAGTTAAATGTGAGGAAGAAATTTTTAACAGATCTGTTCTAAACTACTAGCTCTGTCTTGTAATATAGCAATGCTTCTCTGTACCCCCTAAAAAAAAAACTCCTCATACCCAAAACATGTGCTATTAGTAGCTCTTCTTATAAAGCTGGAACAGGAGCTTCTTTAATATGTATGATGGAATACTGAAAGGGCTTCATTTTTAAAGCTATAGTGGAAATAAACACAGCTGCTGCGCTTTTATGAGTGCAATGGCTTGTCCTGTCCAGAATAGACGTTTTGACAACACTTCTTCCTCCCCATCCTCTTACCTTTTATACTATTTCTATATCATGTTATACCAGGGCCTCTGAGTAGTGAGGTCTGGTGTGTATTTGTGTGATTTAAATGTCTCATTTGGGACCAAATACTCAATATTTTCACTCAGCAACTTGAAGTAAATATATATAGAAGTCTAAATAATAATAATAATAATAATAATAATAATAATAATAAAAGTAATAACAGTAATAATAATAGTAATAATAATAGTAAATAAGGATATGCATTAACAGAACCCCATGCAAAAATAGTTTCTCTGACCAATGGGAAAAGCAGCACTAATCTATGAACATAAACATATTCAGGAAGCAGTTTGACAGTATGTCCAAAATGACAGTAGTATGTTCTGTTATGATCATACTACATATGGTTATATGTACCAGAGTGTGGGTTTAGGACCAGAATAGAGATCCAGGCATGGATTCCATCATGTTTAATGGCCAAAATTTTAACCAGAAAGTTTTGGTTACTGTTGTAACAAGACTGTCATGATTGCATCTGTAGGTATATCCTTCCCAGCACATTAGAATTATAGCATATAAAATCCACTAGTGGTCAGAACATAACTTTTCTCCCAGCACTATCTATAGCACCACATTTCACAGAGAATGCTAGGCAGCAGTCAGATGTTTGACAGACTCAGTTCATTTCTCTATGAACCAAGACCCAACTGTGGTATCTTCAACAGTAGATTCTTAACATCTACTTTTGGTATGTAATCAAGAGACATATTATTAGCTTATATTGTTCATGCAGCTTCAGGCTTCCCTGAATCAAAGTACAAGGTGGGTTTCTCACACCTGGGACTGAATTTTCTTGATCATGATAATCATCTGTTGCTGATACAAGCTGGAAGTGTTCTCTCCTAAGGGTCCTCCCTTCTACTTAAGACTCATGGTCTGTTCAGAGTCCCAGATTACATACAATGTAAGAGTTCAGTTGCCTAGACATCCAGCCTCCTAAATTAACTTGTTGACTCTTTGGTCCTAGGACCTGGCACAGGATGGTGTAAAGCTGAAAGCAATACTAAATTGTTATTTGTGAATTGAGCTGGTAATTTCAAGGTTCCCTAGAAGTTTGTGAAACCAGCATGACAAAAATGAGTATCATGTGGACTGAATGATTCCCACTGAATCATCAAGTACAGCCATGGGCTCACTAATTGCTATCTGAGAAAACCACTTACTTACAGACAGTGCATGGGGCTCCAGACATGGCTCAGTACTAAAAAAAAAAAATCACCCTTAATCTGGATCTTATTTGTTCTCAGCACCCATATGTTTGCTCATAAGTTTTCTACTCAATTTCTAATTTCCTCGGGTAACCTTGGCTCTCATAATGAATTCATATACATACATGTAGACCAAAAATTCACAGGCACAAAAACTTCAGAAAAACAAGAAAACTAACAAATCCACAAACATACAACTCTATAAACTTGTACCTGCTCACTAGCCTCCCTGGGTTTCCTCTTAAGGCATGTACCTCAAGGGAGGTGGGTGGGGCCTCAGGAAGAAAAAAACATGAGGAAGTTGAGAGTGTGGAGTTCTAGTGGAAGCTTAAAGTTCCTGAAAATCCCAAGACAACAAGAGATGGAGAACATGGAATATTTTAGCCAGGTGTGTATGGACTTCCCACTCAGCCATTAGCTCTTCTTGATTTGCACCAGAGAAAGCACAATAGTACTTATGTTGTAGACTCTGAATGTGTTTTCTGGGGAGACCTTGTGGTCACAAGTTGATGACCTGTTGGAGATAATAGAAGAGAGGAAATTTTGCCAATTTTCCTATGCCTCAAGTATCTTTCAGTTGATAGAGAAAAAAAATAGTGTCAGTTTGGGAGTTTGGCTTAGTGATTAAGAGCATTGGCTGTTTGTCTAGAAGACCTAGGTTTGGTCTCCAGCTCTCATTGGATGGCCCACAACTGCCTCTAACTTTCTGTATTTCCAAGCGACTTGAAAATGACCTTCTGACCTCTATAGCTGATAGACATACATGGTGCACATACATATTTATACAAAACACTTATGCTCAAAAAAACAAACCAAACCAAAAATGTTTTAGCCAGGTGTGTATGGACTTCCTACTCAGCCATTAGTTCTTCTTGATTTGCACCAGAAAAAGCATAAAAGTATTTATGCTGTAGACTCTGAATATGCTTTCTGGGGAGACCTTGTGGCCACAAGTTGATGACCTGTTGGAGATAATAGAAGATAGGAAATCTTGGCAATTTTTCCTATTGTTAATTGTCCTGAGCATAGGCCCCTCAGGAATTGCTCAACCCAGTTTACCAAACAGCTAAATCTCAGTAAAGTGAGCAAACAAAGCATATAGACAGTACATACCCAAAACATGCTGCACCATATGACAGACACTAGCCCAACTCTGCTCATAGCAACGTTACTTATAATAGCTAGAAACTGGAAATATTTGATATGTCCTGTCGACAAGATGTGCAGGGACAATAATAGAGGCTGACGGAATGGCCAACCAATGATCGGCCCAAATTGAGACTCCTCCCATGGGCAAGAACCAATTCCTGAAAGTATTAATGATACTCCCTTATGCTTCCAGACAGGAAGCTACTGTAACTGTTCTCTGAGGGGCTACAGTTATCACCCAATGGAAATAGAAGCAGACTCACTCCCAAACATTAGATAGAGTTTGGGGAGTCTTACTGTAAAGCTGAGAGAAGGATTGAGGGACCCAATGATGACAGAGATTACACTGGAAGACCAACAATGTTATAAGTATCTTTGATCTTTGGAGTTTCCCAAGGAGTAACCAACCCACCAGTGGGAGAACATGAGATGGCCCTAGGCCTCATACATATATGTAGCAGATGAGCAGCTTGGTCTTCATGCAGGTCCTCCAACAACTGGAGTAGGGTCTTTGCCTGAGCCTGTTGCCTGTCTGCCTCTGAATACGATGCTCCTAAATGGACCACCTTTTCTGGCCTCAGTGCAAGAATATGTGCCCAGTCCCTCAGTGACTTGATGAGCAGGGGGTGATACTGGGATATTGGGGGTGTGCTAATTGGTATTGACATACAGAGGTTGAATGGGTAGAGGAATTGCATAAGGTGTACTACAAGGAGAGGAAGTGCTGATATTGGGATATAAAATGAATAAACTTTTTTTTAAAGTACACAGGCTGAGCATTGAGAATACCATGATGAGGAAGCCATAAATAGCATCTTTCACCAGCATCAGCATCAGCTCCTGCTTCTAGGTTTCTGCGATATTTGAGTTCATGTCCTGGTTCCATTTAATAATGCGCTACAATGAGGATGTGAAGCTAAATAATCCCTTACCTCCTCTCCCCCAAAAAATAAGAGATTAAAATATTCTGAATATTCAAGTTCTACAGAGTGAATACTACAAACTCGTTTAAGCAATCTCTCTCTGTCACACACACACACACACACACACACACACACACACACAAACATCTAACATATATAGTCACAATTAGACATAATGCCTAGCAACTAATCACTTACATTTTTTCCAATTATTTTTATGTTAGTTGTATCAGAATTTATCTGCATGCATATCCATGCCAGAAGTCAGAAAGTGTTTAATCTTTTCAAACAAGATTTAAAGATGATTGTAAATATTCCTTGTGAGGATTAGAATTTGAATCAAGGTCTTATAGAAAATAAAATGGTTCTCTTAAAAGGTGAGCTGTCTTCTTAACTCCATACTTAATCATTTTCATAAATGCATTGAAATTTCATAAATGCACTTTGAAAATATAACTAATATTAATTATATCATGAGGAAATGCATCCCTAAATGGCAAGGAGTTAAACACTGTATGCTTCACCTTTTCAATGCTGTGCTAGAACATTAACCTCACCCACACACTTTGAGTCTGAATGTGTGTGTGTCTCTTGTCTGTGTTTCCATCTGTATCTCTGTGTGTTAGAGAGGAAGAAGGAAACAGAAGAAGCAAGGGAGAGACTTCCTATGTATCCAGCAGCCTTTACTTTGTTGCTGAAGAGCCATCCTTTTTCTCTGACAGAGTGTCTCTCTTTATCTTGAAATTCATGATTTTTGCTATAGTGGCTTGATATCAAGGATCTGGAAACTTCTTGTCTATGCCTTCTCAGCTCTATGGCTATACATGTCTGTCCAAGTGCTTAGCTCTTTATAACATGAGTTGTAGAGATCAAACTCAGGTCTCCATTCTTTTAATACCATCCTTTAATTATCCTTCCCAGGCATGTTTTCTAGGTGATTATATCACCTGGCAATTGGACAGTATTAACCATAGCAATTGCTTTATGATTTCTGATTACAATAAGTCAGTCAGTGGCAGAGGCTGACAACAATGAAGATCTTTCAAGTTAATACTTCCAAGACATATTCCTGGTCATTGAGATGAGCACTGTCCCTTAAGATAATGCTCACTATTTGCATTTCAGGTCATCAAACTCAGAACCTGATGGTGACCAGCATATTAACCTATATTCTTTCTGTGTCCATAGAAAATTTATATTAAATTGATAATGTATTACTTTAAGTAAAGCAGGTAATATATTGTTTCTGTTACACATTTCAAGAACTATTGATTATTTCCTTTTGTGATATGCTTATTGACAAGACCAATGGACTGTACAAGCTATCATGGGATACATCAAACTCAGGGGGCCCACCGCTAGGGAATTAATCACAGCAACTAAGGAATGCTATCAAAGAGAGAATTCATTGTCCCAGGAGATGAGTTTTCTAATTGATTATGAAATTTTAAGAAGTAAAACATTAAATCATAAAATTACAAAAATAAACAAATTCAGCACGTAGTAGTAAGAAAACAGTCATGAAGGAGAGAGAAGCAAGTATGGACTATATGGAAAGGGTGGGAAGTAATGATCCAATTGTGTCTGAATTTAAGCCAAAAAGAAGAAGCAGAAATGAAAAAAGTAAATTAAAAATTACCAAAGGGCTTGCCTGTCCACCTTTTAAATATTTATCTTATAATAAACAAAATACTTTACATAAACACATAAGGAAAGTATGCACTTAGCATTGAAATTAGGAAACATTATTCCTACTTTAAAACTTAGAAATAAGAATAGGATGTACAGTTTGTTTTTATCTTAATGCACGCCTATGAAGAATAATTTTATATAACAACACTTATGAAAGATGTGCAAAATTCTGAGATGCACAAAGTATAAATATTCTGAAAACAAGTGACCAATGACAACTTCAAATGTGTGGCCAATTTCTTCCTCATATTCATCTCAAATATCACACATGTAGTATTCAATGCTATAGGTTCTATACCTGTGTCCTCACAAATAACTGATTATATTATGACCATTACAGGATAATTTCTAAGAAGCAGTTTTTAAGTCTTACTTCTTTATGCCAAAAATGTTAATTATGAGTTAAAAATTACTTCACATAGAAAAATTCCAGAATGTAACCATACAAACTTGTCATTAAAAACTTCATGGTATAATGGGTTCTCTGGGCTCACTCAGTTTTGACAAATTGTTGAAGACAATCTTGCTTGGCCTATTGTGTTTATTTGTGGTGGTGGTTGTACCTTTCAACATTTTGGGAAACAGCATCTCAACTACTCCACTCTAGTCTCCATTTCCTTATGTAGATAATGATGACCTTGAAATTTTGATCTTTGAGGTCAAAGTGTTGAGATTTCAGGCATGTAGCATAGAACAACACCCTTATAGTGTAAAACAATATTTTCATTAGTTAAACAATGTGATGAGTTTTTAAAATAACTATATACTACTGATTTTTTAATTTTATCTAAAATCTTAATTATGTGAGTGTGTGTGTGAGTGTGTGTGTGTGTGTGTGTGTGTGTGTGTGTGAGAGAGAGAGAGAGAGAGAGAGAGAGAGAGAGAGAGAACAAGCGCTATGCGTTCTGCCATTTGCATACATTGAACATGAGGATGTCAATTGAAGATATTGCTTAGAATTCACAAAGCCCAGCACTAAGAAAAGCATACACACATGGTCCTTTAACACCAGCTCTACAGCAACCAGCATTGCCTTAGACAATACAAGTGAACAGTTTAAAAGAACTTGGAACCACTTAAGGATGACTCTATTAATGTCCATCTAAATCAGTGTGCCAAGAATGACAGTTATTATGGTAGTAAACTGTAGTAACTTAAAAGAAGTCACAGCATCACTGAAGTCATATTTGGTAATTTCCTTTCTCAAATATACAATGAACTTGCTGTCTGAGTGTTCAGCTAGTGGTAAATTGGTGTAGGCCATTTGCACAGATTTATTAGTTTGGAGGTATGAACATGTGTGTGAGTCCTGTTTGTATGGAGGCAACTATTCTCAATGATCATAGTAATTGCAAATGCCCATTCTCTTCTTTCAAGATATTGGTTATACACAACTGAAATTTCATTTGCCTCACACTTTGATATTGTGCTACTTATTAGATGTTCTACTTGGTTGCCTTGACAACTTCACAAATAATTACTGAATGTTGAAGATAGATTTAAAACAAGGAAATGTTCTGCTTTTTCCCCCTTCATCAAAATAAGAGGATATGTTTGACTAATTACTCATAATAAGTATGATACAGCTGAACATTTGGGGCAATTTATGGTTAATAATTTCAATGTGATTCTACTTGTTCACATAACTTGTTGCAATTTTTTAATTAGATGTTTTCTTTATTTACATTTCAAATGTTATCCTCTTTTCTCATTTCCCTCAGAAAAACCCTATGCCATCCCCCTCCCCCTGCTTGACAACGCACCCACTCTCACTTTCCTGTCCTGGCATTCCCTTACACTAGGACACTGGGCCTTCACAGGACCAATGGCCTCTCCTGCCATTGATGTCTGAAAAGGGCATCCTGTGCTACATATGTAGCTGAATTCATGTGTCCCTCCATGTGTTAATTCGTGTTAAGAACATGCTTTGTGGATTTAAATTGATTGGGATTTAATATCAGAGTACAGCCACTTATTAAATTGGTGCATTGGGAATTTTTCTTAACAGCCTGCTCAATAAATTTTTCCTTCTATGAAAGGAGCTAACAATTACTATGATATTTTGTCTTAAATTCCACAATCTAGTTCCTTTACTTATATTTGATACTAGTTTGTATATGGTTTCAGCAATATGTAAGCACATCAAAATAATAACCTCTATTGTATAAAATATTTTACTGAAATAGGCTTTGTATGCTGAATGCATATATATATACATATATATATACACACACACACACACACACAATATGATCTATAAACCTTTTTATTGGATAGAAATAGTCAAAATAAAGAAAAACATAATGCTAGTGTTTCATTAACTATATATGAATATATATGAGGATTCTTTTGTGTTGAACAGGAAAAATGTTCCAAGACACTGTATTGTAGTGATTACTCAAGGCACAGCACCAACAGTATGACTAGTAGTAATAGGTTCCAAGACATCAGTGAGGCTCAAGGGAAAGTGGGTATTATAATCTTAGACTACCACTGTCTGCATGGGAAGATGATTTTTTCAAGGGTAGCAGTGTTGAAAAAACATGAAGACACTGGTTATATCTTTGGAGAAAGAACTCACTATTGAATGTTACAATAGTGCCCGTAGAGACTGAGGCACCTGGAAACAGAAAATTGCTATTTCTTCTGTCACATTACTAATTTGGTTTCAGTTACACACATTAATATCTAGATCATTTCACAGTATATCATTTCATTTAAAACTATTTTCTTTTATGTATTTATATGTATATGTATATGTATATCTCTGTGTTCATGGGAGCTACCACAGATGTGCACCTATTCACAGATGCCAGAAGAGATTGTATCTCATAAAACTAGAGATATGGGTGATTATGTGCAGTTTCACATGAGTTCTGAGAATTGCTCTTATGTAAGTTGAAAACAGTGTTATTAACTATTAGATCATCTCCCTAGAACTTACACAACATTGTAATATATTTTGAAACGATTTAAGCTTTAAAAAAATCACCTGCTATGCCCTCTCCTTTTCCTTATGTTCTTTATTTCCTTCATTACAGCCATGGTTTATCCTGTGTTTGGTCCTCCTTTAGTGTGTTTTTGTGAAGGCCGTGTGGAGATAGCAATCCTAGACATAGCTGCATTGGACACTGGCATCCAGGTTGTCCCTAGTTGGGGAAAATTCCTCACATATGTGAATAACTTACAAGAGATGGAAGGAAACCATTTCAGACACCAGAGCCAAAACACACATGAGTCTGGCACAGTCCTAATAGGAGATCAGTTGCATTCAGTACCAGTAAGTCCATACTGACTGAAAGTAGTAGAAGGTGTGAGATTAAAAGAGCAGCCACTAGCTCCAACAAAACAGAATTCCTCTGTCATAATATTTCAGTTTTAAAACATATGATTCAATAAGTGACTGCTTATATCCTGTCTTTCCTTTGAGATAAGAAATAATTTCAATGTGCTTCAGAAATGTTATGTAACTACCAACAAAAGTTCTGAATTCTCAATGAAGAAACCATTTCTACTCTTGTATAAACAAAACTATATGCAGTTCCTGTCTTCTCTTTGCAGCAATGAGGTAGTTCCTTTAGCTGCTTCATCTCTGGGGTGTCCTATTCAGGGAGATGGAGCTCACACCTTCACAATCATCTCTGTGCATTCTCAGAGACTGCAGCTGCCATCTCCTTGATAGATTTTGGTGAGGCATGACTAGATTATGTGAAATAAAGTGTGGACTGCAGATCTATTCTCCATTGTCCAGAGAGGAAAGTTGTTGTTATGTCAGAGTTCATTTTATTCTTTAACAAACCATAAGGAGTCAGTAAATTTCATTGCCCAAAGGAAAGTTCCAGAACAGAATGAGGGATTGCAGATTAGGTAGTCAGTACATCCTATACAATAGCAAAAGAACGTGTAATGATTCATTAAGGGAATATTTGTCTTCACTGAAGTCAATGCAACATAAATGCTTTGTCCATTAACAATTCCCTCTCTTGCACATAAAACTAAAATATGTGAACATTATCTCAGTATCTACATGAAGAAAAGATTAAGTACTTTAATAAATACCTTTAATTTTATTCTAAACACTCAGGTTTAAGGCTTTGTTTCTTTAAAGACAACTAATCTTAAATCTTTTTAGATTCATAGGGTTACTTTGAAATATATCATAAAATGATTGCATGTTTCTAGTGTAATATTCTGATATTTCAATCTGTTAACTAATTCTAATGATTCATGTCATTGGTCAATTTAATGGATCTAGAATTATCTAGGAGATAAGCCAGTGGCAAATCTGTAAGGGAAATTCTAGATTAGCTTAATTGAGGCAAGAAGATCTACCTAAGTGTGGATGATGCAATCTTTTGGGCTGAGGTCCTGACTAAAAAATCAGATGAAAGAAAGCTGAGCACCAGAATTTCTCTTTCTCTCTCTGCTACCTGACGGTTGGTAATTATATGACCAGATACTTCTCACTCCAGTATGCTATGCTGACTTCCTTCCTCCATGCTATAGTATGCCCTCAAACTCTGGGCAAACAAACAAACCTTCCTCAAGTTGAAGTTGTCATACAATTTTTCATAGCAATGAGGAAACTAATTCTGTCCTTTGTCTTTAACCAACAATGAACACTGTTCTGCAATATAATGTAAATTCAATTAATGACTTCATTGTACCTTTTTAAATGGGAAAAATATAAATAATGATGCTTTTGGTGCTTATATGATGTGTATATTTACTTTCTTTTAAGAACTGGCCCCTGAAAGCCTGTGTTCTCTCATTCAGCATGGGGAAAAATATACCTATGCTCACATTACCCTTAGCAAGGCAGGCTTTTTATAGACAGAATAATTTTCAGAGCAGCTGGGAAGAACATACTGCTTCTGGAAACCATGTAGCTCCAGGCTGATTTTGAATGTGAGGGTAATATTATAAGTAGTGACAAAAACTTCAGATCACAGAAATGTCAACAGGTAATGAAGACTTTATACTTGACTGTGATTAGAAATCCATTTGGCCCACACTACTGTTTAATCTTATTTGTGAATGAGTGTTGAGAATTGTATTTCATATTGGGATCTCAGATTACTTCTGGTTCAAAGTTCAAAGTAGTATAATGGTGGGAGAATAGGAGCCTTTTGAAAAGTCCTTGTTAGAACATAGGGTAACAATGGATAAAGACAATGAAACTAAAAAAGAAATGTGAGAGAGTCACAGGGCATAAGATCAGTAGAGCAGCTGGAAAAGGTTCCTTCCATTCACCATCTGCACCCTGGAGCAAGGCAGTTTCCCTGCCCTCTGAGCACAGCCTGCCAGGAGAGAGCTGGGATCCCAGCATTGCTCTCACATCTGGGCTCATAGGTGAGAGATTTACTTTCTCTCCAATAACTGTCCCGAGAGGGACAAGGAGCTCATTTCATGGTTGTAGAAAGACAGGAAGAATTTCCCATGCATAGGTGAGATAGTGAACTCAACTCTTCTATTGACTCCATCATGGAACTGTAAACCATCAAAATGCAAGAAAAGCATTTATGTTACAAACCCTATTTAATTAATGGCATTTTATTATATAAGTGACATCTACTTTGTCTGAAACTGATGTAGCTGCTCTAGTCAATTTTTGTTTCTTTCAGTGGTACATCATGGTACATCCATCTGTATCCCTTTTAGCCTAAGTTTCTTTTTTTCTTTCAACTTTTTTTTAATTGAATACCGTCTTCATTTACATTGCCAGTGGTAAAAACCTTTCCAGATATCCCCCTCCCCTAAAACCCCCAACCCTTCTCCTTCCTCCTTCCTCCTTCCCCCGACTCCATATATATGCCTCCCTACCCAATACACTCCCTCCTCCCCCCCGCTTGGTTTCCCTTTGTTTGGGCCTCTGTTGAGCCTTTACCTGACCTAGGACCATCCCCACTGATGCCTGATAAGGCCTTCCTCTGCCACATTTTTGGCTGGATCCATGTGTATCTCTTGATTGATGGTTCAGTCCCTGGGAGTCTTGGGGTAGATGGGTGGCTGAAATCATTGTTCTTCCCATGGGGCTGTAAACCCCTTCAGCTCTTCTGGATAATCCTCCTGCTCCTCCATTGGGGACGCCATGCCGAGTCCAATAGTTGGATGTTAGCATCTGCCTCTATTTCTAAGGCTCTGGCAAAGCCCCACCGGAGACAACCATGGCATGCTCTTTTATGTATACACTTCTTGTCATCCATAGTAGTGTCAGGGCTTGTTGACTGTTTATAGGATGAATCATGGTATATTCTTCTGTATCCCTTTTAGCCTAAGTATTCTTTAAATTGATTTTTTATTGAATATCAAACATCCTTAGACTAAGTTTCTTATAGACAATATATTATGAGAACTTTTTTTGTCATATATTAGGAAAGCTTTATGTTTCTAAAATATAATGTGGCCACATATATTCCTTTTAATGTAGTTTTAATAAGTACCATTATTTTTATTTATTACATGTCTACCTTTTTCTGTTTTACATTTGTTTACCTTATATTTTGTTTTACTTTTCTTGTTTTGTTGGTGTTAATAGACCCAGTTTTATGTAATTTAATGATGTATCCTCAATTAAAATATTAAGTATATTTTAAAAAATATAATAAAGACAGACATTTCAGAACTATACCAGACTTCTCACCATAGTCTATGAAAACTAGAAAATACAGGGCAAATCTCATTCAGACCTAAGAGTACACAAATGCCAGCCCAGACTACTATATCCAGCAAAACTTTCAATTACCATAGATGAAGAAATCATGATATTCCATGACAAAACCACATTTACACAATATCGTTCCACAAATCCAGTCCTTAAAAAAATAATAAAAAGAAAACTCCAACACAAGGAGGGAAACTCTACATTAGAAAAAGCAATAATGTAATCTTCCATTAACAAACCAATAACCATATAAATATAACTCCACCTTTAACAACAACAATAGCAGGTAGCAACAATCAATTTTCCTTAATATTTCTTAATATCAATGTACTCAATTCCCTAATAAAAATATGTAGACTAACAGACTGGATACATAAACTTGATCGAATATTTTGCTGCAAGCAAGAAACCCACTTTAGCGGGAAAGGGTAGTTACTACCAAAAATTAAAAGGATGGACAACTATTTTCCAAGCAAATGGTCCCAAGAAACAATTTAGAGTAGCCATTCTAATGTCCAATAAAATCGACTTGCAACCTAAAAGTTATAGAAAAACATAAGGAAGTACATGTCATACTCATCAAAGCAAAAATATACCAAGAAGAACTCTCATTCCTGAATATCTATGCACCAAATGCAAGAGCACCCACATTAATAAAATAAACTTTACTAAAGCTGAAAAGCACACAATGTACCTTACACAATAATAGTGGGATATTTCAACACCCCACTATCACCAATGGACAGATCATGGAAACAGAAACTAAACAGAGAAATATTGAAAGTAATATTAGTTATGAACCAAATTGATCTAACGGATATCTATAAAACATTTTATTCTAAAGCAAAAGAATATACCTTCTTCTCAGCACCTCATGGTAGCATCTCCAAAACTGACCATATAATCAGTCACAAAGCAGGCCTCAACAGATACAAGAAGATTGAAATAACCCCATGCTTCCTAACAGATCACCACAGATTAAGGCTGATCTTCAAAAACAGCAAAAGCAATAGAAAGCCGATATACACGTGGAAGCTGAACAGACCTCTCCTCAATGATAACTTGGTAAAGGAAGAAATAAAGAAATCAAAGAATTTTTAGAATTTAATGAAATGAAGCCATAGCATACCAAAACCTATGAGAAACAATGAAAGCAGTCCTAAGAGGTAAACTTATAGCTCTGAAAGCCTCCAAAAAGAAACTTGAGAGAATATACACTAGCAGCTTGACAGAATATCTGATAGCTCTAGAGCAAAAAGAAGCATATCACCCAAGTGGAGAAGAAAACAGGAAATAATCAAACTCAAGGCTGAAAGCAAACCAATAGAAACAAGAAGAACTATACAAAAAAATCAAACAATCCAGGAGTGATTCTTTGAGAAAATCAACAAGATAGAGAAACCATTAGCCAGAATAATCAGGGTGCACAAAGACAGCATCCAAATAAATGAATTCAAAAAGGAAAAGGGAGACAAAACAACAGAAACTGGGGAAATTAAAAAAATTCATCAGATTCTACTACACAAGTCTTTACTCAACAAAAGTGAAAAATTTGTATGAAATTGACAATATCTTAGACAAATACAAGTTATCAAAGTTAAATCAGGATCAGATAAATGAACTAAATAGTTCCATAACCCCTAAAGAAATAGGAGCAGTTCTCAATAGCCTGCCAACCAGTTAAAGCCCAGGACCAGATGGGTGCACAGTTCTATCTGACCTTTAAAGAAGACCTAATACCAACACTCTCCAAACTGTACCACAAAATACAGATAGAAAACTACTCAATTCATTCTATGAAGTTACAATTACTCTACCACCTAAACCACACAAAGACACTATAAAGAAGGAAGAGTTCAGAATAAATTCCTTTATGAATAACGATGCAAAAATAGTTAATTAAATTCTGGCAAACTGAATCCAAGAACGCGTCAAAACAAACATACACCATGATCAAGTATGCTTCATCCTAGGGATGTAGAAATTGCTCAATATAAAGAAATCTATCAAGGTAATGCACTATATAAATGAACTCAAAAAAAAAAAAAAAAAACACACCCAGGAAGAAGCAAGATAGAAACCTCCTCTCATCAAACCCAAAAGAAGATAACCTCTCGAATATAAAAAAATAAAAAAATAAATACATAAATAAATAAATAAATATAATTTCAAAAATGTCGAGAGGTAATAATTACTATTCCTTAATATCTCTTAATATCAATGGACTCAATTCCCCACTAAAAAGACATAGATTAACAGACTGGATACAGAAACAGGACCCTACATTTTGCTGCATACAGGAAAAACATCTCAGTGTTAAAGACAAACACTGCCTTAGAGTAAAAGGCTGGAAGACAATTTTACAAGAAAATGGTCTCAGGAAACAAGCTGGAGTAGCCATTCTAATATCAGATAAAATTGACTTCCAACCTAAAGTCATCAAAAGATACTCAGAAGGTCACTTCTTGCTGGTCAAAGAAAAAATCCACCAAGAAGAGCTCTTAATACTGAACAAATATGCTCCAAATGCAAGGGTACCCTCATTCGTAAAAGAAACCTTATTAAAGTTTAAAGCACACATTACACCTAACACAATAATTGTGGATGACTTCAACACTCCACTCTTCTCAATGGACCGATCAGGAAAGCAGAAACTAAACAGGGACAGAGTGAAACTAATTGAAACTTTGGACCAATTAGATTTAACAGATATATATATAGAACAATTCATCCTAAAGCTAAAGAATATACCTTTTTCTTAACACCGCATGGTACCTTCTCCAAAATTGATCATATAATTGGCCACAAGACAGATGTCAACAAATACAAGAAGTTCGAGCTAATTCCATGCCTCCTATCAGATCACCATGGAGTAAGAGTAGTTTTCAATAGCAACAAAAACAACAGAAAGCCCACATACATTGAAACTGAAAAATACGCTACTCAATGACACCTTGGTCAAGGAAGAAATAAAAAAAGAAATCAAAGACTTTTTAGAATTCAATGAAAATGAAGGTACAACCTACCCAAATCTATGGGACACAATGAAAGCAGGACTAAGAGGAAAACTCATAGCTCTAAGTGTATCCAAAAAGAAACTGGAGAGAGCATACACTAGCAGATTAACAGCACACCTTAAAGCCCTGGAAGAAAAAGAATTTAATTCACCCAGGAGGAGTAGAAGACAGGAAATCATTAAATTCAGGGCTGAAATCAATCAAGTAGAAACAAACTCATTCTTCGAAGCCACAATTACGCTAATACCTAAACCACAAAAAGATCCAACAAAGAAAGAGAACTACAGGAAAATTTCTCTTATGAATATCGATGCAAAAATACTAAATAAAATTCTTGCCAACCGAATCCAAGAGCACATCAAAATGATCATTCACCATGATCAAGTAGGCTTCATCCCAGGGATGCAGGGATGGTTCAATATACGGAAATTCACCACTGTAATCCACTACATAAACAAACTAAAAGAAAAAAACCACATGGTCATCTCATTAGATGCTGAAAAAGCATTCGACAAAATTCAGCATCCTTTCATGCTAAAAGTCTTAGAAAAACAGGAATTCAAGGCCCATACCTAAACATAGTAAAAGCAATCTACAGCAAACCAGTAGCCAACATCAAAATAAATGGAGAGAAACTTGAAGCAATCCTACTAAAATCAGGGACTAGACAAGGCTGCCCTCTCTCTCCATATCTTTCCAATATAGTACTTGAAGTTCTAGCGAGAGCAATTAGACAACATTAGGAAGTCCAAGGGATACAAATTGGAAAGGAAGAAGTCAAACTATCATTATTTGCAGATGATATGATAGTTTAATTAAGCGACCCAAAAACCTCCACCAGAGAAATTCTACAGCTGATAAACAACTTCAGCAAAGTGGCTGGTTATAAAATTAACTCACGCAAATCAGTAGCCTTCTTGTACTCAAAGGCCAAGCAGGCTGAGAAAGAAGTTAGGGAAATAGCACTATTCACAATAGCCACAAACATAAAGTACCTTGGCATAACTCTAACCAAACAAGCGAAAGAGATCTTTAAGACAGGAACTTCAAGTCCTTGAAGAAAGAAATCAAAGAAGACCTTAGAAGATGGAAAAATATTTCTTGCTCCTGGATTGGCAGGATCAATATAGTAAAAATGGCCATCTTGCCAAAAGCAATATATAGATACAATGCGATCCCCATCAAAATCCCAACTCAATTCTTCATAGATCTAGAAAGAGCAATTCTCAAATTCATCTGGAGCAACAAGAAACCCAGGATAGCTAAAACTATTCTCAAGAATAAATGGACTTCTGGGGGAATCAATATCCCTGACCTTAAACAATACTACAGAGCAATTGTGTTAAAAACTGCATGGTATTGGTACAGCAACAGGCAAGTGGATCAATGGAATAGGATTGAAGACCCAGAAATGAACCCACAGACTTATGGTCACTTGATCTTTGATAAAGGAGCCACAACCATCCAATGGAATAAAGATAGCCTTTTCAACAAATGGTGCTGGTTCAACTGGAGGTCAACATGCAGAAGAATGCAAATTGACCCACTCTTATCTCTTTGCACTAAGATCAACTCCAAGTGGATCAAGGACCTCCACATAAAACCAGACACACTGAAACTATTAGAAAAGAAACCTGGGAAGACCCTGGAGGACATAGGCACAGGGGGAAAGTTCCTGAACAGAACACCAATAGCTTATGCACTAAGATCAAGAATTGACAAATGGGACCTCATAAAATTACACTTTCTGTAAGGCAAAGGACACTGTCAGAAGGACAAACCGACAACCAAGAAAATGGGAAAAGATCTTCACCAACCCCACATTCGACAGAGGGCTAATATCCAATATATACAAAGAACTCAAGAAGTTAGACCGCAAAGAAACAAATAACCCTATCAAAAAATGGGGTACAGAGCTAAACAAAGAATTTTTACCAGAAGAAATTCGGATGGCCAAGAAACACCTTAAGAGATGTTCAACATCATTAGTCATCAGGGAAATGCAAATCAAAACAACCCTGAGATTCCACCTCACACCAGTCAGAATGGCTTAGATTAAAAACTTAAGAGACAACAGGTGCTGGCGAGGATGTGGAGAAAGAGGAACACTCCTCCACTGTTGGTGGGATTTCAAAATGGTAAAACCGCTCTGGAAATCAGTTTGGCAGTTCCTCAGAAAATTGGGCATGTCACTTCCAGAGGACCCTGGCATACCACTCCTGGGCATATGCCCAGAGGATTCTTCTGCATATAATAAAGACACATGCTCCACTATGTTTATAGCAGCCTTGTTTATAATAGCCAGAAATTGGAAGGAGCCCAAATATCCCTCAAAGGAGGAATGGATACAGAAAATGTGGTATATTTATACAATGGAATACTACTCAGCAATTAAAAATAATGAATTCATGCAATTTGTAGGTAAATGGTTAGATCTGGAAAATATCATCCTGAGTGAGTTAACCCAATCACAAAAGAATACACATGAAATGCAATCACTGATAAGTGGATATTAATGAGCCCTGAAGCCCTAAATACTCAAGACACAATTAGCAAGTCAAATGATTCCCAAGAAGAAGAATGGAGAGGACCCTGAGCCTGTAAAGATTGGATCCAGTTTTGTAGAGAAACCGTGGGGTGAGGGGGAATGATTGGGGAATAGTTGGGGGGAGAGGAATTATGGGACATAACTCCAGAACTCCCAGGGACCAATCCACCATCAATCAAATCACATGGAGGGACCTATGACTCCAGCTGCATATGTAGCAGAGGATGACCTTGTTGGAAATCAATGAAAAGAGAGGCTCTTGGTCCTGTGAAGCCTGGATACCCCATGTAGGGGAATGCCAGGACAGGGAAGCAGGGGTTGATGTGTTGGTGAGGAGGAGGAGGAGGAGGAGGGGGAATTGTATAGGGGTTTTGGAGGGAAAACTAGGAAAGGGGGATAACAATTGTAATGTAAATGAAGAAAAAGATCAAAAAAGAATTGAGCAAATGTAAAAAAAAATCTGATAAGTGGATATTAATGAGCCCAGAAGCTCTGAATAGTCAAGGCACAATTAGCAAATCAAAAGATTCCCAAGAAGAAGGAATGAGAGGACACTGGTTCAGAAAAGACTGGTACCAGTCTTGCAGGAGAATACCAGAACAGAGAAAGGGTTGGGGGGTGATTGGGGAATGAACAGGGGTGGGGTGGGGGTGGGGGGGAGGACTTATGGGACACATGGTGAGGGGGGAACTGGGAAAGGGGAAAGCCTTTGGAATGCAAACAAAGAATATAGAAAATAAAATTTAGAAAAAAATCAATTGTATGAAAAAGACAAGAAGAGTTTGGCAATACATGAATTAAACAATTCAGGAAGCTGCGTAAAAGAGAAATATGTAGAAAATGAACTCAGAATACTCAGTTACACACTTCCTCTAGGTGGGAAATACAGCAGAAAGCAATGGACAAGGACCTGGGATCAATTAATAGGTATATAACTGTGGGTATATAGGAGAAATGGGATATCTGTTGTTTGCCATGAAGTATGAGTGGAAATTATATCTGAATGTGATTCTGTGCAATTTCCAATGAGTCATATAAAAATAAAAGGAGAACTTTCTGGGTATGCAGTTAGTCTGATCTAGAGATTGTAAAAGAGTCTGAAATTCAACTAGCTTCTTAATTCTTCACTTTTATTTTTTAGTGCTGCACATTTCTTGTCACTGTTTCTGTGAGTCATCAAGTGTTACTTATCTTTGTCTAGGATTGCTTTAACTATTAGGGTAGTTTGGGCTCCAATAGAAATTTTACAATTTTTCCCTATATCTGTGAAAAATATCAGTAGACTGTTGATGATCAGTGGAGATACAGACTGGAGACCTGTATGGTGGTTATTGAAGAAATTAGCAATCAAGATGAAATCTGGTCCAGATATACAACTTCTCCATCTATACTGAAAGGACTTTAAGTCAGCAATACACAAATATACTTACACATATGTGTTTATTGCTGCCATGTTTTAAAGAGTCAGGTAAAAGTTTCAGCATATCTACTCATCATATGAAGAACATTGAAATAAAATGTGCACTTGTTCTTAAATAATCTTATTATATAAAATATCTCAGTTACCTTTGAGTGATACCTTGGCCTCACCTGAGAATAGTGTAGCAACTGTGGATCAACAAGATGAAAACGGTCTTTAGGCTCGTCTTTGAGGGGTTGTTAAACAACGGGGGAGAACCCATGCAACTGCGGACATTGCCAACTATTCCTTGGGAAGGAGGTTCCGGGTAACTAAGCATGAGTGTGGGAGCCAGCCAGCAAAAACAGTGCTCATGGCTGAAAAATATTCTGTTCATCATGGCTATGAGTACAGTATGCTGTAGTACAGCATTTTGGCCTTGCAGAAAGGCAACAAAGAGGAATGCACTCCTCTGATGGCCATCTCTTTTGCTACTGTTTATTCAACCTCAGTTTCCAGATCAAGGGACACACACTTCACACATTCAGAGTGGAATACCTGCATGTGTTAATCCCACCTGGAAAATCTCTAACACATACAACCAGAAGTATGCTTCTATGATATCCTAGATGATTCCAGTCAATTTCAAAGTGTATAAATCATCAAAACATATTTAACAGTCCCTATTTATTAATTATTATATACCTTTTTTCAACTCTTTTTTTTGTTTTTGGTTTTTTAGAGACAGGGTTTCTCTGTGTAGCTCTGGCTGTCCTGGAACTCACTCTGTAGACCAGGCTGGCCTCGAACTCAGAAATCCACCTGCCTCTGCCTCCCAAGTGCTGGGATTAAAGTCATGCGCCACCACCGCCTGGCTCTTCAACTTTTTTGAAAAGAGTGCTAAGGGAATTTAATCATCCCAGGAAGAAATTCTCATTAGCTGCAATTGCTGGTCAAAAGGCAAGAGAAGAGTTGTCAAAATAATTCCACATGAATACTTAAGCATATATGTTTATTGCTGCAATGTTTCAAATAGACAAAAATAGAATGTGTCCAACTGCCATTATCTGAAAAGCACTGAAGTAAAATGTGCCAAAATACATAACAGAATTTATTTAAAATATTTCAGTTATCGTTGAATGATTGCTACATACACCTTAGAGTATCAAACCTACAAAATTAGAATTTCTGACACTCATACTTCAATATTCATTTTTAAAAAATATTTTAAAACAAAATTATCAATTCTAAACAGTAGTGAGATACAATACCATGAGTTACTAAATTTACACATTATAGAAACTTGAAATCAGCTTAATTAGAAAATCAGTTACTTAAAACATTTGTCATTGGTTTGCATTCACACACTTCTAAGTATTTTCTTCTAAGTATTTTAAAACAAAAATATGAGACATTATTAACTACAGTTACTCTATAGTTCAATATAAGCCAAAATATTTTCTCAGTAATACATCATATCCTTTGACAGATTATTTTGGGAACCGAATTATAGTCAAATTTAGAAATCTTTGGAGGGATGCACTGAAAGAGCCTGTGATCCTATAAGCACAAATTAATGGGTGATCTAGTGAGATCTCAGAGACCAATGGCAATAGTAGTGTAGACAGTGATAGCTGGAGACTTTCTCAGCAATCAGGCTGAAGTCCTTTTACATCTAATCTTGCACAGGTATTTATCTGAGATAAAAATTACTGAATGATTAATCTTGACCTTCCCTTCACCTGTCACATCCACATCCTGCCTGGGAAAAGTGTCTACAGTGTTCACAGGTATTTCTAGCTAAATCATATGATGTGCAAGGAACATAACATAGGGCCAAGACTCAGACATTTTGAAAATTACAAATAAACAACTGAGAAACACGGTCAGGAGTGTGTATCTTTTTGAGGGAAAGAAGTAAGTTGACTTCTTTTCAAAAATAAATGACCAAGGTGATGGACTCTATCATCATATATTACAATTATCAAAATGTGTGAAACTCTTCATATGTTTGTGTATCTTGTTATTATATCACTTGCTAAAAATCTACTAAATAAACTGATTTGAATTGTATTTTACTTATGTTGAATCCCTGTGTATATATGTAAACAGGCACCACAGCAAGCATATAGAGTTAAAGATCAGTCCTTTCCATCATGTGAGTCCTGGAGAAGAAACTCAGGTAATCAAGCTTGGCAGCAACTCTAAGTAATGAGTTATGTTCATTCCTCATGTTCATATTTAATATTAGAATTATCAAACCTCTTATAGTGTGTACTGGTAGAAGCCAGAAGGAAGAATCTCAACTGCTTTCTTCTTCTATGTTCTACATTATAAAAGACACTCAGGGATTAGTAAATAACAGTTATATCTTGCCTGCCCAGGTGCTACAGAATGACTTCTGTGATAGCTGTTTCAGAGGTCAGAGAGGTAGTTGTTCTACCATCGAGACACCTGACCATTTGGGGGCCATGGAGATACAAGCTGTTAATCCTACAGTGAAGTGACTGAAGCAGAATGGTAGATATAACCTACATTTCAGTGTAACACACAATTTTAAATAAAAAATGGATATAAATCACCAAGTAGAGTCTATAGGAATTTTCAGTGGAGACTGATTCAAGATTACACAGTGGTTTATTTAGCAATGCATACATTAATGTAATATAACATTAATTCTCAGGGAAGAAAAGCATCTTCTTTCCTAGCTTCTTGTTTATCTTGTGACAGGTGGGAACCTTGTGATTTCTAGGCACTCAGACCAACAGAGTCTAGATAATAAGGAACCTTTCTCTACTGGAACAACAAATGTAATAAGTCTCAATGCAGTTACAAATAAAGATAATTTTCATGGAATTATATGAGACAAATTTAACATATAAATGATATTTCTGCATTTAGACTTCTGAACCTTAAATGTTTTCACCCAATTGGTCATATATCATTTTTTCTTTATATTGCCACTGGGATTAGAGAAAACAGGTCAATGCCCATATCAGTTAGTCTTTAGACTACACTGCACTTGTGCTCAAACACTGCCCCAAGAAAGCTGTGTACAATGCTGTGGTCCAAGGTGCTCAGGGTTCTCAAAGGTTTTACTGCTTATTGAGGATTCTCAGGCTTAGGTTCTGACCTTTTTGTTTGTTTGTTTTGTTTTGTTTTGTTTTTTGTTTTAATTTTTATTAGGTATTTGCTTTATTTACATTTCAAATAGTATCTCCTTTCTCATTACCCCTCCAAAACCTCCCTATTCCATCCCCCCTCCTCCTGCTTACCACCCCTCCCCACACTTTCCTGACCTGGCATTCACATACACTGGGGTGTTGAGTCTTCATAGAACCAGTGGACTCTCCTCTCATTGATATCTGAAATGGCCATACTTTGCTACATAAGTAGCTTGAGCCATGGGACTCTGTTTGGTGTTTTAGACCTTGGGAGCTCTGGGGAAACTGGTTGGTACTTATTGTTCCTCCTGTGGGGCTGAAAATCTCTTGAACTCTTTGGGTCCTTTCTCTAGCTGCTCCATTGAGAACCCAATGCTCAGTATATTGGTTGGTTGTAAGCCATCTGTATATTGATCCACCTTCCAAGAAGTATCAAAGTATCCAAACTTTGGTATTCCTTCTTCTTGAGCTTCATGTGGTCTGTGAGTTGAATCTTGGGTATTCTGAGCTTATGGGCTAATATCCACTTAACGAGTGCATACCATGTGTGTTCTTTTGTGATTGGGTTATCTCACTCAGGATATTTTCTAGTTCCATCCATTTGCCTAAGAATTTCGTGAATTCATTGTTTTTAATAGCTAAGTAGTACTCCACTGTGTAAATGTACCACATTTTCTGTATCCATTCCTCTGAACTTCTGAGACAGCAGGAACTGAGTTTTCCTCCTTCATGGCCATGCAAATGTATAACCCTCCTATGTATACACAACCAATGATAGTTATGTGAAGTTTTCTGGTCCTGATTTCAATAAATAGATTATTTGTATGACAGCTTCTAAAGTTGAACATTCCCTCAGAGCTCTTTTGCATTATGCTTTTAATGGGGACCAACATCCCTAATCCCAACCCTACCACTTTACTACCATAGTAAGAGATTCCATGGTGGGATTATTCACCAAATTTATAAAGCTCAGTCACCACATGTGACATTCTATTCTCTCTAATTTCTTTAGGGAGAGAGATCTGTGAATATGACACAAACACTCAGAAACACAGATGCACAGACACACATGTGTGTATATGTGTGTGTGTGTGTGTGTGTGTGTGTGTGTGTGTGTTGTGTTTGCATGGGTGCGCATGTGTGCTAGAGAGCTGTAATGTCAGCAGGGCAGACAAATGGTTTTCATCTTTCCTGTCTTTCTTTTTCTGTCTTAGAACATCCATAGACTTGATGATGTCACTATTCCTCCCCAAGAGATATTCCAAATCTTAAGTGTTCTTGAGCAGAAAATTGGAACCATCAATAATTATTTGTTGCATTTTTACATGAGCCTGAGGAAAACTTCAAAATGGCAGTCAAACTGGATAAATGTGGACAAGAAGAAGCAGCAGCCTTTGTGCTCTATCACATATTTCTCACACGAGAACCTGCAGTTTCTATTGCATTCCTCGAACTCTTCTCTTGCGCAACCTGCTGTTCTATTCAGGGTTCTCTCCTTTGCTGAGAGCTATGGAACTAGGTGATATCATCTTTTTATCATATTTCTGGCAGCTCATACACAGGCTTTTTCTTGCAATTCAAAGACATGAGGACCAAGGGTGGTGGTCTCATAAATAAGGAATTGTATTGGTAGTAGACTTAGCTCTTGAACCTGTGCACACATGGTCCAGATAATAGTGGAAGAAAACAGGGCTGGAAAGCAGGATGTATCTGAACTGGTATGTATTTTGATTTCTAAATCTCCTCTCAAGCAGTTACTGGCTTGTCTCTCATGGCTGGCCAAGATCAATGATTCTATGGGAGAGAGGTAGGCCTTCCTGTAGCTCCTCAGTCACCAGAGGATTGTGGACTACTTGGCATCAGTCTGGTTAAGCGCAGTTAAGCTTTTCTTCAAACCGTTCATCATATTGAGTAGGCAGAATAAAAAAAAAGATTGCCGAGCTGTCACCGGGAAATAACTCTTATAGCCTCAGTGACAAGTGTGCTTTACCTTTAGGAAGGGGATGATAGAAAAGTCTCACCAACCGTGATTGGCCCTGAGTTTAAGGAGATACACATGACTCTGAGGAGCTCCAGGACTGGGGAGAAGTTTTCTGGACTATTTCATTGACCTTCAGAAGAATGTGTGATGAGTAGATACATCACTTCCTATTCTACAGAGGACAAAGCTCAGGTTCACATATGGGCTCATGTACCACAGTTTGCATCATCTTTGTTTTGTAACTCCTACAACAAGGGTTCTCTTGGTTTTCCACTGGTGGTTTCTAGTAAAATAAAGACATTCTCTTGAGATCATTATAAATCTCCCTTCATTTCTTCCCTTTTCCAAAAATAAATCTCTCTTACTAAGGAGTCATATATTCTCCCAGACATCAGCTTCCTAGACTGAGTTTATGGTCACATTCTCCTCCTAAGCAGAGTTTCTGACAGGGCTGTGAATCTTGTTTGAATCTTGGACAGACCTGAGGGTTGAAGCAGTTTAACAGCATCTCTTGGTTGCAGCATCTGCCTAGATGCCAACAGAATAGCACCTCCAGGAACTAAGTACCCTTGATATCTCATAACATTACCTAATGATATCTGAGGTGAGGTTGTGTACTCCTGGCAAGCAATATACAAAAGTGCAATGTGACCAAAGATTCATATAGTGATTGGGAATGGAAGACAGAGACCACTGTCTTTATTTTCTAGTTTGAACTTCAGGAGTACCAGTTTCCTCAAGTTTCTGTGGATCTGTCTTGTTCCTCCTGAGTGCTGAGGTAAGAGACTGGCACTATGTCACTTTACCTAAGTTCACTGACAGCTAATGTTTGCTAAATGTGCCAGTTTAATGGAAAAATGTGGATATTCTCTCCAGGCAGAGGGGTGGAAATGGCTGTGGGATGTCAGGGAGTGCATTTTTAAACACCACAAACCTGTAAACCCATGCATACAGAGGCCAAATATCCTCAGGCTCTCATTGAGAAATTTAAATTTCTCTACAGAGCTCTCTGTTCTCTATACTTCTTTTATACTATATGTGGAAAAAACTCCCAGAGGAACAGAAATATCAAAAGCATGCTGCCAATGATAGAAGATCATCATCCCCAAGGTGGGTCTTCATTCTCTATGTGACTGACCAAAAATCTCCAGAGCAGTACACAGCTGGTCACAGAAAAGCCACAGATGATGACACTAGATAGAATGGTGGGAAATGCTGCTTCAGTAATTCAGTACCTAGGAGGGGATGGTAGGGAATGGGGTTCAAGTAATGCATGAAATACTGCTGCACTTCCCATCCTATTTTCTTTGTCTCTTTTCTTATATTAGAACTGTTCTAATTCTCCATTTTGGTTTTGTATTACAGACAACTCAAGTTTATAAGAAGGCCTGAGGAGCTGAAGTGGGAATTGCTAAAGTAATACTCGAAAGAATACCAAAGCTGCCTGTTAGAGAAGGTCAGTGTAAAGAGAAGCATGGAGATAGAGAACTGTGTGTCCACTACTCGGTCTCTTCCCGGGACTGTCTTGTGCTGTGTCATTGGGGTATGTGATTCAATTAAAGGACTCCACATGCACTGTGAGCATCCATCCAACACACACACACACACACACACACACACACACACACACACACTCAAACACACACAATGGAGTGGCATACTAAGAAGACAGACCTAGTTTTACTGAAAACAGGAAATGAGTAAGGTAGAAGAATGGGTTTTCCAAAGCACCAGGGATACAGACCCTAGGCTAAAATGTCAGACCTTAACAAAACTATATTTTGTTAATATCTGGGCTCACAAAAATTTGCTTCTAAGATTTGAAGTAGTGGTTTAAATAATTTTCCCTTCCTACAGAAGAAGAAAAAAGATTAACTGGCCAAGAAGGCAGCCTTCAGGGAGGTGATATGAAAGATCCTAGTACATCAGGATTTTTCAAATGGGCTTCCTTAACATTTGGAAAACTGTATAGTTGTGAAGAAAACAACCTTGGGGAGGTGGGCCTGGAGCACCACTAATATCAAAGGAGGCTCTGCATTCTTCAGTAACATCAAGAAACTTCAGATCAGCAGTGATGTCTTCAGGAAAGGAAGTCTGTGATGAAGTAGCTCCTACAACATCACCAGCTGCCATGGAGGCTACAGAAACTGGCACTGTGGAAAGGCCCAGTGAGTCTCCACTGATTTCTGATTTGGACAAGCCTTGTGTAGAAGTGTTTCCAACTTCTTCTGGATCAGCCAAACAGGAGTGCAATTGAAGATCACAAGTAAGGTAAGGCAGTGGTGGTGGACAGGTGTCTCAATTCTCGAGCACTGGGCCCCACAGAGAATACTGAATCTCCTGCCATGTCCTAAGTCTTTTGCTTTCATGGATCCACTTACTATGCTATGGTAACAGAACCTCCTGTGATGAATATTGTCTTTTTCTCTCTTGACAACCTGTCTTGTTAGCTTGTGTAGACAGAGTCATACTTCTGGATGTGTCTGTGAGTTAATGGTAAAAAAAAAAAAAAAATTCTGAGCTTGCCTTGCAGTTCTGAGGCCACAAGGGTCTTTCTTTTCCCTACAATATTGCACTTTTGTGGACAGACTGTTATCATCTGACCTTGAGATAAGACTCTATCTTTATGCTGTCTGCTACCTCTTAATACCTGATCAAGTTTCTCATAGCCTCATAGCTCTATTGTAAATGCTCCATATAATTTAACATTACCACAGTTGGCCTTTTCAAGGTGGATTCTATGGAATATTTGTAGTTTGGCTCTATCTAGATCTGGAAGTCACAAATCTTGTAAATAACTTGTGTGAGTCAAGGTCTAAAGCAAATCCCAGCAGTACACAGGAAAATACAGATCCAGATCTTAGAATCTAGAGGCCAAAAAATCTGGAGATATGAACTAAGAACAAAGGAGATATGTCTTTGCTAGGAGAAACATGGCAGAAATTTTCCTTTTCTCTGACTGTTTAGCTCCCAGGATGCAAATGGTGCTCATCTCATTTTGGAGAAGACTTTGTCCAATGACTCTCTGCATACACAGAGAAATTTTATAATCAGCTCACAGTATCATCCAGAAATATTGCTCTATCCACTTAAGCTGACAGTAAAATGCATGGCTCCATTTCCCAAATACAAATAGCCAGAGCTTGGAGTAAAACTTCCTGCCCAACATGAGGAGGGGTATAATTGAGAGAATCCCAATGATTTTGAATTTGTCTCCCAGGTTGCAGACTAGGTTGTCCTCAGGGATAATAGGCCCTGTCACCTAAGACTTTTCTCTCTTTATCATTACAGTTAAGAATGGTAAGAGGGTAGAGTTCTGTGCCAAGTGGTCCTCCCTCAGGTATTATGTGAGAAATTCCTAACCTCAGTAAGGGAAAACACCAAGAAAGGAATCAAGACATGCATGATGTCATGTGGAGTCCTGGTAAAGATATAAACATTTCTTCTGATCTGAGGCTGTTGCTTTCCCCTTGCCTTTCCTTGACTCTCAGTGAACATATCTATGGTATATATCCACACACATCACCCTACAGAAAGAACTATGGGTGACAAGGCCTGGCCATCGGGAATTGGATGACTTTGTATTTGGTTGCCTTTCACAGTACTTTGAAATTAACAATGAGGTTCAATGTTATAATTAGAAGTTTTCATTCTATTTGGGGGATAGTGCTGGTAATTCCAGTCATTGACAAACTGAGGCTGAAGGCTTCCTACAAGTTCAAATCAGCCTCATAGTCAGTGTGCTATTATTAACACCTAAAGATAAAGAAGGCAGACCAAATGCAGAAAAGCCAGGCATAAGGCAGGGATAGAGTCATGTTGCCTAGTTATAGACAGAAAAGGAGGAAAAAATTGCTTTTGGTTCCTGGTCTGAGTATTCACTCTGGTATGCTTTAGAGTATAAATTATTTAGGTACCTCAAGACTCCTGAGCAGACCTCCTGGCTGCTACAAGAAAGAGTCTAGGACCGGGAGGTATAAAGATAGGCATCTCTGGACCTACTCAACATCTTTTCCTTTTTACTGTATCTCAGCAAATCACAAGAGCACCCAAGGTTTTGAAAAACCAAAGGGAGAAAGATCAATGAATTTCATGCACTGGTGTGGTTTGGGTCCTCATGTGTGTGGGAGGGCGGGGGTCTGAGACCTCAAACAGTTGTGACAAGTTGATTTCTCCTGGCAGGTTGTAGAGGATTATCACATTACTCACATCATCATTCCTTTCCATAAAGGAGGCCAAGATTTTTGCTATGATTAAAATGAGGAGTAGCAGTTCCTCAGACAAGAAGAACTGGCACTTCTTATATTAGGCTGGATTCATGTAAGCAAATAGAATTCTCTGAATGAGGATTTTTCTTGTCTGTCTCTTAGAAACAGCTTGCCTGAACCTTGCTCTGCACAAAGTCATTCCATTCCAAATCTTCATCTCTGAGTATATCCAGTCAATAGTGTACAGTTCGAGTACAAGAAGCATTTCCCAGTACTTTTACAGCTCTTTCTATTTTACTTCTTACTTGGATTAATTCTTCAAAGTTCCAACTTTCCGTGAGTCTGTGTGGAGAATGGTAGCTTGCCAGGACGTATGAGAACAGTCTAAACAGACCATGTACCTAAAAGATGTAAAGATGAAACTTAAATGAGTCAAGAGAGACCTTTCTAATGGTTATGTTTTGTATTTATGAAGATGTACTTCCTTTGTGCACACCCAGAGAGATCCTACATGCAACGTTTTCAAGTGTTTGCATATGCCTAGCATACATCTGTTGATTTTCAAGAAAACACATTAACTTGCCTAGAGAATCCTTTGGATGATTCTCTTATTTCTCTCATTTTCAAAGACTGCAGCTCACAAAACAATCTCATTTCTTGTAACTTGACAAATAAAAGCCACCACGAGGTGGCTTCCTTGTAGGTTTTGTCAGATCACATATTTGTTGTGAAGCCTTGTTGTGATGTGTGAAGCAGTCGCCTGTGACTTCATGCTCTTTAGCCCAATTGTATAACTTCTTATTGCCATGCCTTATTCAATAATATATTATGCCCAATTGAAATGTGGCCTTTTGTGTTTTGGGACTCAAAAGGAAGATCACATAAAAACTGAGCACCAAGTCACATGAGTCAAAATGCACAATATACTTCAGGAGAGAAATTAGGCCACTGTGGGTTACAGAGGGTTACTGTCACACTTAAGGTGACTTATGATAGTTTTCCAAGAAGAGCCCAAAAAAGGTTTTAGGAGAGCGGGATAGCATTGGAGAGAGATATACTGAGCTCCTGTATCAGTAAGCATTTCTGTTGGCTGGGACTTGTGGTTTGTACTGGAAAAGAATACCTGAAATGTGTGAATATCACAAAACAGAATCATTGTCACCATTGTCGAGGATGGACTGAAAAAATAGAGGTAATTCTGAGTAGAGGGAAAATGCTTTGGGCTATCCTGAGCAAAATTATGATGTGACCAAAGCTGTAATCTAAGAGTCAAAGTGAAGGAGTTGCAAGGCTGCTTGGGAAGGGAATGTCAGGTGAGGTTTTGGAGCTGACACTGTGGAATGACAAGGGGGTGATAGCTTTGTGTGTGTTGGAGTAATCAAGGTAATTCAAATATCCAGGGAATGGGGATAGAGATTAAGGGATCTGAGACAGGGCAAGATTTCAGCTGGGCTCATGGAGGTAGCAGTGTCCCTCTCATAAAAATGAGTAGGATTTATAGAAAAGGACAGAGCTTGAAAGGGTGGGAAGTTATATAGTTTGGAATTGAAGGCACATGAGACAGTACAACTGCACCGACACTGGGAGAGGATATAATGAGAAGCCTATAGAGGGACCTGAGGCACTTAAACATTCAGGTGACTCATGAACCTGGTGAATAGGGAGAGCTGGCTACAAGAGAAACAATTCCCTGTCAGCTAAGGCACAGTTCTAATGAGGAAAGCAGGGGATGCTGTGAGGACTGAGGAGCAATAAGATTGAAGGAAATCTGGATATGAGGATCACAGAAGACACGTAACAGGGACACAGGAAGAAGGAATTCAGGATGGGACCTGCTGGAGTTCTGAGCATAATGAATTAATGTGTTTAATCCATGGTGGGCAGAGACTGCAATGTTCAATAAAGTCATAAAAAGCTGCATATACTGTCATTCTCTTGGACTCCTAGCATTCAGGAGGATAATACTGCTAGGTATTGAATTTGGTGTCAAATTGAGTGAACAGTATTCCTGTGCCTTTAAACAAAAAAGTCACTTGATGAGGAATTAGCTGATGTGGATTCTGTAATGACTGTCATACTGAAGCTGGCATCAAGATCCTAGAATCAAAGTGAATTTGAATTGAGGATGCTGCTCTCTGGGAATGTGATAGCAGATTACTGACATGTGGAACCTGTTAAATGCTTTGGAGATGGTTTCTACTTGCTTATTGTTTTCTTTACTTTTTCTTTGACTTCACTTTAGTTTTTCAAAGTCTTTGTGGTTTAAATTATAGTTTAGTTGTGACTGTATATCCATAAACACAGTTGTTTAATGGCCCATGGGGGAAGCATCTATGTTCACATACAACTTAAAGAAACGAGAATCTGCTAGAGGACTGCTCCAAGTTTCTCACTTCTTCCCTCTAAAATTGAAAACCCTCTTGCTCTCACCATATCTTCCTCCATTTTACATGTGCACCCCTTCCATGCTAGCAGTGCTTCAAGTGCCATGGGTAGAAATGTGACTTACACATCTGTCTTGCACTGATTATCATCTTCAAAATTTGTACACATTCATACATGTAGTTGTCTGATGGGTTTTTAAATATGGTGATTCAGTGGAGGAAGGAAAGAAAGTAAAGGAAAGAGACAAAGTATAATCACGTGACAGTAGTACAGTACTACATCAGACATACACAAGTAGCTCCTCTTCACATAGGGAGAAATTCCATGGGTCTCAGAGGTAGGAGTGAATGTAAACAGCTGCATTCCCAGAGAGATTGTTGAAGTAGTCATCAGAAAGAAGAAACCTGTCTGCTGTTGGCAGGAGGGAAGCAGAAATGGGTTAGAAATGAAGGCCAAAACATGAAATAGTTACTGTCTAGACATCAGGTTTAACTAGGCATGGATGACCAAAAGGGTCTTGTTCTAAATGAGGGACAAGCTGAAAGTAAGTGTAGTGGTTGGAATAATATTGGCCTAGGCAGTGACACTACTGGACGGTATGTTCCTGTTGGAGGAGGAGTGGTATTGTTGGAGGAAGTGTGTCACTTTTTTCAGCACTTTTTTCAGTTTCTCCAAAACTGACCAAATAATTGGTCACAAAACATACCATAACAGATATAAGAAGATCAAACTAATCCCATGCCTCTTTTCAGATCACTATGGAGTAAGGATAGTCTTCAACAGCAACAAAAACAACAGAAAGGCCACATATACATGGAAGCTGAACAAAGCTCTATTCAATGATACCTTGGTCAAGTAATAAATAAGGAAAAAAATGAAAGACTTTTTAGAATTTAATGAAAATGAAGGCACAACATACCCAAATTTATGGGATACAATGAAACCAGTGCTAAAATTAAAACTCATATCTCTGAGTGACTCCAAAAAGAAGCTGGAGAGACCATACACTAGCAGCTTAACAGCACACCTGTAAGCTTTAGAAATGAAAGAATCTAATACACCAAAGAGGAGTAGAAGGCAGTGAATCATCAAACTCAGGGCTGAAATCAACCAAGTAGAAACAAAAACAACTATACAAAGAATCAACAAAACCAGGAGCTGTTTTTTCTTTGAGAAAAATCAACAAGATAGACTGTTAATCAGACTAACTAAAGGGCACCGAGACAATATCCAAATTAACAAAATCAGAAGTGAAAAGGGAAATATAACAGAAACTGAGGAAATTAAAAAACTCATTAGATCCTACTTCAAAAGCCTATACTTAACACAACTGGAAAATCTGGGTGAAATGGACAATTTATTAGACAGATACAAAATATCAAAGTTAAATCTGCATCAGATAGACCATCTAAATGGTCCCACAACCCCTAAATAAATACAAGTAGTCATTGAAAGTCTCCCAACCAAAGTAAGCCCAGGACCAGATGGTTTTAGTGCAGAATTCTATCAGATCTTCAAAGTAGACCTAACACCAATACTCTTCAAACTGTTCCACAAAATAGAAACAGAAGGAACACTACCCAACTCGTTCCATGCAACCATAATTTCATGGATACCAAAGCCACACAAAGATTCAGAAAAGAAAGCTTCAGAACAATTTCCCTTATGAATATCAATGCAAAAGTACTCGATAAAACTCTTGCCAACAGAATTCAAGGACACATCAAAATGAGTATTCACCAAGATCAAGTAGGCTTCATCCTAGGGATGCAAAGATGTATTCAATATATGGAAATTCATCAATGTAATCCACTACGAAAACAAACTCCAAGGAAAAAAACACACATGGTCATTTCATTTGATAAAATTCAGCATCCTTTCATGTTAAAAGTCTTGGAAAGAACAGGAATTCAAGGCCCATACCTAAACGTAGTAAAAGCAATATACAGCAAACCAATAGCCAACCTTAAATTAATGGAGAGAAACTTGAAGCAATCCCACTAAAATCAGGGACTAGACAAGTCTGCCAACTCACTCTATACTTATACAGAAAGGTGGAGAAAGGTGGAGAAGAGAGACAGAGGAAATTGGACATAGAGGCAAATGTGTGTGTGACTGTGACTTCTTTTCTCACTTCAAAATTGGAATTTTCACACTGACACCTACTGGATTAAAACAAGTATCCTATTGTCCACAGAGTTGGTTCCATGTCCACAAACAGGACACAGCTCTCTTCTTTTTATTATATTTGTATAAGTAATTAAGGCCATGTTTTTAGTCAGAAAGCAGTATTTATTGGGTTTATCATTTTTCTTTACCCTCCAGGCAGTTCAGCTTCATCAACCCCTACTTAAAAATTCATAATAACCAAATATCTAGAATTCAGAGTTCAGAGGACATATGTTTTCTCATATTAAAATCTGGTCTTTCACTGTCCCTGAGATGCTAATCCTTGCTGTCCCTTAAACCTGATATCTGCGGATATTAATACTCTCAGGAGATTAAGGAAGCAGGACTACTAGCAGGTCAATCAGGGTCAGAGGGTGAGAGCAGCATGCTTGACACTCTGACTTCCATCACCAGTTACATGAGGAAAAGAACAAAGTATGAAATCCATTAGTTTTTTAAATGCTTATTATGTGTTACTTTGTTCTTTACCAATGTCAGTTACTAACTTTCAGTCAGTGATCTGAATGCAAAGGAAAAACATGCAAGATAGGTAAATTATGCAAATTTTCTTCTAGAATTTTGTCTAGAAAAGTATGGTGCTCACCCTCTAGGGTGGTGGTTTCTTCTCCTGTTCTGTGATCACACACATAGTATGATCAGATCTCAGTGTGTCAGATCAGCACCAGATAGCAAAATTCTATAACTTTATTGCCTATCAGCCATGGATCTTCCATTGATTTTAGATTCAGAGGAAATGCAACAACATAGTGAAAGTACTAGAAGCTGTCCCATAGCATATATATATAAGAGCCAGAAATTCAGTCACAGGAATTCAAAGTATTCTAAGACCATATATCAGACTACTAATTCCAAGAGTCAGTCTCTCTCTTTCTCTTCTCTTCTCTTCTCTTCTCTTCTCTTCTCTTCTCTTCTCTTCTCTTCTCTTCTCTTCTCTTCTCTTCTCTTCTCTTCTTCTCCCCTCCCCTCCCCTCCCCTTCTTTCTCTCTCTCTCTCTCTCTCTCTCTCTCTCTCTCTCTCTCCCCCCTGTCTAAATCTCCCTGTCTCTATGTGCATACTTTATATGTGTCATAATACATGTATATATATATATATATATATGTGTGTGTGTGTGTGTGTGTGTGTGTGTGTGTGTGTCTACATATTTTGCATCATACTGCTGATCATAACAAAAATAAGACCTAATAAAATTTAAGATTTCTTTTGTAAGACATGTATATTATTATTTTTCTTTCTGTAGCATCATTGTATAGATTTGTGAAAAGAGATACCATTTTCAGTTTAAGCCTGTATCTGTGGGTTCAGCACCTGTGGGTTCTCAGTGTTGAGAAGAATTTGTCAGAGGCCCTAGGTCTGTTGTCAGGTTATTGTGAAGTGCATGCTTCCTTAAATGATCAGTGGATACTGTTACATCATTTCCGCAGATGCCCATTGTGTACTCTCATGCATCAAAAGCAGTTGAATGTGAGGAAGAAGTTCTGAACAGATCTTTTCTAAACCACATAGCTCTGTCTTATGATACAATAGTGTTTAGGTATTGTGATGTTGAAAGAGATTGCACAATTATAAAAAAAATACCTAGAGCTCTAATCCCAAAGTTCTCAGTTGTAAAGACCTTTCTAGTTTTGGCCAATGTAAAGCATACCTGTAATGAAAGCGGTAGTCCAGCTATAGCAGGTGAATTATCAGTTTAAAGCTATCTGACACTATGTAGCCATAGGGTCAGATATGTACCACAGATATACCATTCTATGTACCATAGAAAACATTGACTCAATAGTCAAAGAAAATGCAAAATACAAAAAAGCTTGTAACCCACAACATCCAGGAACTCCAGAACACAATAAGAAGACCAAACCTACAGATTATAGGTATAGAAGAGAGCAAGGATTTACAACTTAAATGGCCAGCAAATTTCTTCAACAAAATTATAGAAGAAAACTTGCCTAAAGATAGAGATTCCAATGAACATAAAAGAAGCTTACAGAACTCCAAACAGATTTGCACAGAACAGAAACTCCTCTGGACACATAATCAAAACACCAAATGCACTAAACAAAGAAAGAATATTAAAAGCAGTAAGGGAAAAAAGTCAATTAACATATAAAGGCAGACCTATCAGAATTACACCAGATTTCTCAGCAGAAACTATGAAGGCTAGAGAATCCTGGGCAGACATCATGCAGACCCTAAGAGAACATAAATGTCAGCCCAGGCTACTATACCCAGCAAAACTCTCAATTACCATAGATGGAGAAAAAAAGATATTCCATGACAAAACCATATTTACACAATATCTTTCCACAAACCCAGCACTTCAAAGGATAATGGGTAGAAAATAGCAAAACAAGGCAGGAAACTACACCCTACAAAAATCAATAAAGTAATCTTCTTTCAACAAACACTTAAGAAGATAGCCACACAAACAAAATTCCATCTTTAATAATGAAAATAACAGGAAGAAAGAGTCACCTTTCCTTAATATCTCTTAACATCAATGGTCTCAATTACCCAATAAAAAGATATAGACAAACAGACTGGATATATCAACAGGACTCAACATTTTGCTGCATACAAGAAACTCACCTCAGTGACATAGACACTCATCACCTCAGAGTCAAAGGTTGGAAAATTTTTAAGCAAATGGTCCCAAGAAACAAGCTGAAGTGTCCATACTTATATCGGATAAAATCAACTTTCAACCAAAATTGTCAAAAAAGATAAGGCAGAACACTTCATACTTATCAAAGGAAAAATATAGCAAGATGAATATCAATTCTGAATATCTGTGCTCCAAATGCAAGGCAACCACATTCATAAAACTAAAGCTCAAAGCACACACTGCACCCCACACAACTATAGTGGGAGACTTCAACACCCCACTCTCAACAATGGACAAATCATAGAATCAGAAACTAAGCAGAGGCACAGTGAAACTAACTAAAGATATGGACCAAATGGATCTAACAGATATTTATAGAACATTCCAACCTCAAGCAAAAAAAAGTACCTTCTCAGCACCTCAGAATGTGCCTTCTCTAACACTGACCATATAATTGGTCACAAACAGGCCTCAACAGATATAGGAATATTAAAATAATTCCATGCACCCTGTCAGATCACCATGGCATAAGGCTGGTCTTGGGTTTAAAAAAAACAAAAACAAAAAACAAACAAAAAAACCCAGAAAACACACATATACATGGACATTGAACAATGCTCTACACAATGATAGCTTGGTCAAAAAAAAAAAAGAAAGAAATTAAAGACTTTAAAATTTAATGAAAACGAGGACACATCATACAAAAACTTATGGGACACAATGAAAGCAGAGCAAAGAGGAAACCTCATAGCTCTAAGTGCCTCCAAAAAGAAATTGGAGAGAGCTTACACTAGCAGCTTGACAACACTCCTGAAAAGCTCTAGAACAAAAAGAAGCAAATACATCCAAGAGAAGTAGATGGCTAGAAATAATCAAACCCAGGGCCAAAAGAAGAAAGAAAAAGACAATACAAAGAATCAACAAAACCAGGATCTGGTTCTTTGAGAAAATCAACAAGACAGAAAAACCCTTAGCCATACTAACCAGATGGCTCAGAGGCACTACCCAAATTAATAAAATCAGAAATGACAAGGGAGACATAACAACAGACACTGTGGAAATTCAAAAAATCATCAGATCCTATTATAAGAGCTTATACTCAACAAAATTGGAAAATCTGGACAAGATGGACAATTTTCTAGATACATACCAGGTGCCAAATTTAAAATAGGATCAGATAACCATCTAATTAGTCCCATAAGTCCTGAGGAAACAGAGGCAGTTGTTAATAGAATCCCAACAACAACAACAACAACAACAACAACAACAAAAGCCCAGGGCCAGATGGGTTTACTGGTGAATTCTATCAGATCTTCAAAGAAGAGCTAATACTGATACTCCTCAAACTCTTCCAAAATTGGAAACTCAAGAAAAACTACCCAATTCATTCTATGAAGCCACAATAATTCTTATACCTAAATCAAAGACCAAACAAGGAAAGAGAACTTCAGACCAATCTCCCTTATAAACATTGGAGCAAAATTTCTCAACAAAATTCTGGACAACAGAATCTAAGAATACATCAAAACAATAATTAACCAGAATCAAGTAGGCTTCATCATAGGGATGCAGGAATGGTTCAATATATGGAAATCCATCATTGTAATACACTACATAAACAAACTCAAAGAATAAAAACCACATGGTCATTTAATTAAATACTGTAAAACTTTTGACAAAATTTAACATCCTTTCAGGATAAAAGTCGTGGAAAGATCAGGAATTCAAGGCCCATATCTAAACATAGCAAAAGCAATATACTGTAAACTAGTAACTAACATCAAACTAAATAGAGAGAAACTTGAAGCAATCCCGCTAGAATTGGGGAGCAGACAATTCTCTCCCTATCTATTCAATATAGTACTTGAAGTCCTAGCCAGAGCAATTAGACAACAAAAGGACGTCAAAGTATACAAACTGGAAGGGAAGAAATCAAAGTATCACTATTTGTAGATGATATGTTATATACTTAAGCGACCCCAAAAATTGTACCAGAGAACTACTAAAGCTGATTAACAATTTCAGCAAAAGTGGCCTGATATAAAATGAACTCAAACAAATCAGTTGCCTTCTTATACTCAAAGGATAAAGAAGCTGAGAAAGAAATTAGGGAAATGACACCTTTCCCAATAGTCACAAATAATATTACATATCTTGGTGTGACTTTCACCAAACAATTGAAAGATCTGACAAAAAGTACAAGCCTCTGAAGAAAGAAATTAAAGATCTCAGATGGAAAAATCTTCCATATCCGTGGGTTGGCAGGATTAATACAGTAAAAATGGCCATATTGCCAAAAGGCAATCAACAGATTCAATGCAATCCCCATCAAAATTCCAAATCAATTTTTTCATAAAGTTAGAAAATGCAATCTGCAAATTCATAACAAAAAGCCCAGGAATTCAAAAACTATTCTCCAAAACTAAAGATCTACTGAGGGAATCACCATCTCCAACCTCAAGCTCTACTACAGAGCAAGAGTGATAAAAACTATATGGTATTAGTACAGAGACAGGAAGGGAGATCAATGGAATAAAATTGAAGACCCAGGTATGAACACACACACCTACCATCACTTGATATTTGACAAAGGAGCTAAAAACATCCAGTGGAAAAAAGAGCATTTTTAACAAGTGCTGCTGGGTCGACTGGAGGTTGCATGCAGAAAAATGCAAATCAACCCATTCTTACCTCTTTGTACAAAGCTCAAGTTCAAGTGGATCAAGGACTTCCACATAAAGATCTTTACCAATCCTACATCTGATAGAGGGCTTATATCCAATGTACACAAAGAAGTCATGAAGTTAGACTCCAGAGAGTCAAATAACCCTATTAAAAATGGGGTACAGAGTGAAACAGGGAATTCTCAACTGAGGAAATTGGAATGGCTCTGAAGCCTCTAAAGAAATGTTCAGCATCCTTAATTATCAGCGAAATGCAAATCAAAGCAACCCTGAGATCCTATATCACACCAGTTAGAATGGCTAAGATGAAAAACTCAGGGGCCACCAGATGCTGGAGAGGATGTGGAAAATCAAGAACACTTCTCCATTACTGGTAGGATTGCAAGCTGGTAAAAACACTCTGGAAATCAGTTTGGTGGTTCCTCAGTAAATTGGACATACTACTACCGAAGTACCCAGCTATAGCACTCCTGGGCATGTAACCAAATGATACTCCAATATGTAATAAGGACATATGCTCTACTATGTTCATAGAAGCCTTATTTTTAATATCCAAAAGCTGCAAAGAACCCATATGTCCTTCAACAGAGGAATGGATACAGAAATTGTGGTATATACAAACAATGGAGTACTATTTAGCTATTAAAAACAATGAATTCATGAAATTCTTAGGCAAATGGATGGAACTACAAAGTATTATCCTGAGCGAAGTAACCCAATCGCAAAAGAGCACACATGGTATGCACTCACTGATAAGTGGATATTAGCCCAGAAACTCAAAATAAACATGTTACAATTTACAGACCACAAAAAGCTCAAGTAGAAGGAAGACCAAAGCAGGGTGCTTTGGTTCCTCAGAGAAAGGGAACAAAATATTCACAGGAACAACTATGGACACAAAGTATGAAACAGAAACTGAAGGAAAGGCTACCCAGAGTCTGCCCTGCCTGGGGATTAATCCTATAAACAGTCCCCAAACCCCAAATCTACTATGGATGACAAGAAGTACATACCTAAAGGTGTCTGTTATGGTTGTCTTTTGGATTGACCTGGTCCCAAGTAAAGCCAATTCTAGAGAGGAGAGGAGATATTTTGGAACTTCTCCATCAATAAGCAGAGAACCTCTCAGGTTCTTTCCCTAACACACTTATAGAGCTGTTTCTCATGCCTACTGTTGACATTTTCCTGTTATCATAATAACTTGCATTTGTACTCTATGAGATGCCAGGTATAATGATATTTCTAAATGAAAATCATGAAGTTTTTGAGGTAGGTTATCTATTTAAAGCAGGCTAACGGCATGATTTTCTTGCCTCAGCTTCATAGAGCTTTGAGTAACAGTGATGTTGATGTTCTATTTTGGTTAGAGTTAGTGATATAGACTGTTCAAATTCTAGAGCACCAAAATCCACAAATAATTAATAAAACTGCTAGAAGCTAAAAGATACTACATATGTAGGCAAAAACACAGGTGACAATAAAGAAAACCTTGTTGTTCACAACATGGGTCAATGCCCTGCTCTCTCTGGCCACTTACCTTTCTGTAGTCAATAGAAATTTAGTGGGAGCAGAAGAATGAAGTTCTCCATAGACTGACTGGAACCACCTGAGGAAACAGAGATTCTAAGCTGAATGAGGGAAGTGGAATGCCTGTCAATTACTATTGAGTGCCTCTCCCCTCCCTACCTTATGAGAGCTCCTTGCATCTACCTCCATCTGTAATGTGGCTTTCTTGATAGATGCACCAGGCTGTAACACTAGCCACCACATTGGTCATGCAGTTCGCATTCCAGGAACCTTAGCCATTTTATCCAGAGATATCTGAAAGAAAGAACATGATTGGACAGCAGTTCGGGTCCCACACATTATGATGGAATTCCACAAAATGGAGGAAGCAGTGGATGCCACAGTTATCATGAACCCAAGCCTGGTTCCCTGGAAACAAGGGGCAGTTTCTCATGTTCACAGTAAAGAAAATGGTCATATAATTATAACAAAAGTGTTGAAGTATGTGTGCATACATGTGCCTTTACATCACAGGAGGTTTCTCTACTTGTGTGCAATATATGAGTGTGTATACAAGTGAGGGTCTTCATGAGTGTGAGCATATACTTGTAGATGTGGGCATTCATCCATGTGTTCTTTGGTCGGTGTGTGCTGTCCCTGCGTCTAAGCATATAACCTATAAGGATAAATCAAAGAAATTGTTGTCAGGGGTCTATTGCTGACCTGGGAAACGTTTACCACAGTTCAAAGGGCATCCAAGCAAGAGAGAGATGTGAAAAGGCTGGGATGAACTTGGAAGCCTGGAGGGTCCATGATCTTCAGAAAAGGGATGGATGCTTCTCTGGATTCTCTGTGGGAAAATGCTGCAAAGTGTCTATTTCTCAGCTTACTCCTCATTACCCCCCAAAAAACTGCATCACATACTGTTTTGGAGGTATGCATTGTTGTGTGCGTGGGGATAAGCAGAGCTTTTCACAGACAAGCTTACAGTATAAAGAACAAGAATGCACATGAAATGCAATCATTGATAAGTGGATATTAATGAGCCCAGAAGCCCTAAATACTCAAGGCACAATTAGCAAGTCAAATGATTCCCAAGAAGAAGAAAGGAGAGGACCCTGGGCCTGAAAAGATTGGATCCAGTTTTGTAGATCCAGAACAGAGAAATGGTGGGGGGGGGATGATTGGGGAATAGTTGGAGGGGAGAGGACTTATGGGATGTTATGGTAGGGGGGAACTGGGAAAGGGGAAAGCCTTTGGAATGTAAATAAAGAATATAGAAAAGAAAAAAGAAAAAAAAAGAACACAGGGATTTTTGTATAGGTCAAAGCTGTAAGCATTTTGATGAATAGACTCTCAACTATCTCAATTAAACTTACTTCAGGTCATTCAACAATCTACCTACCCACGCGGTTCTCACTGTCTGTTTACAGCTATTTTTCCCAACTTCTGCCTCCATCAGTATCTTTTGATACTTCTGCATCTGCTTTTTGTCCCTTCAGCCTCTCTCCTGCCCTTGTCAACCCCAGTACTTTCTGATCCAAGTGTTGGCTGTCAGATATTTATTATTAGCAATCGGCAGTAAGACAGAGCCAGAACATCTTTTGGGTTGCCATCAGGCAATGGCATTCATGTTTTGAAAAGGTGGGGAAGGACAAAATTTACAATTCTGAAACCCAGCCATTGGTCATAGAAATGACAATATCAAAATCCTGCCTTCACTTAGCTCTTTGTCAGTACAGAATTCACAATTGAAAACAGACACACACCTTTATACAAAGTTAGTAACGTCATCCCAACAATGGGTGGATGTGCTCACAGCATGCAAATGTGGAGGTCAGAGGACAATCTCAGATGTTGCTTTTGGGAATGCTTCTACTTTTACAGTTGTGAGCCAGTTGATGAGGGGCTAGCCATTACAGTCAGGCCTTCTGCACGAGCAGTACATGCTTGTAATCACTAAAGCATCGCTCTAACCCTCATATAAGATACTTAGCATTTGTTTGTTTGTGTGTATGTTTGTTTGATATGGAGCATTAATGATAACAAGAATGGAGGTCAGAAGACAATATTGGGAAGGGGGTTCTCTTCTTTAATATTTATATTGAATTTGGGAATGAAACTTAGGCTGCCAAACTGAAAACCACAAGTACATACAACTTAGCAAATCAAAAGAAGAAAATAGCTTAGGAGAAGACAGAAGATTCTGAGACATATTTTTACACATTCAGGGAGTCCCCTAAATACACTAAATTGAAAGCTATGTTTGGGGAAGACTTGTTTGTAGAACCCTGTAGACAATATGGTTGCTGCCTCAGTCTCTGTAAGTAGAAATAAGCTTCGATCAGTTAACTTAGAAGGCTTTGGTTTTCATGCATCTAGTCTCTTCTCTGGCTATTACACTATTTCCACTTATTATTCTACTTAAGGGTCCGCTAAGCTCCAATGAGGAGTGTTTAATGGAGATATATCATTTGGATTGTGTGCTCTCTCTCTCTCTCTCTCTCTCTCTCTCTCTCTCTGTGTGTGTGTGTGTGTGTGTGTGTGTGTGTGTGTTTCTGTGTTTCTCTGTCTTTTTGCCTGCATAATGTCTGAGTGGGTTTTTTGCATTTGTTCACATCAGATGCAGGAGAAATCTTCTCTGATGGCAGAATAAGGCACTGATATGAGTATAGGAGAATATCATAAGAGGCAATTATTTTCTTACTTGTATTCATTTGCGTATTTATTTTTAGATCTGTAGGATTGGTATTAACTTACATATATTGAGTATCTACTTTCCTTTTCTTGGCCACTTAAGCAGTGTCTGATGTGTGTAAATCACTTGATGCACAGGAGTGACTAAGCCCCTCCCCTGAGCACTTCCAACTGTCAAGTTCTACAGGGAGAACGCTCTAACTGCCATACAGGCCAGCATTAGTCCTCCCCATCCACACTCCATCCTTACAGAGCAGCCAGAGCACACAAGTCAAAATACCAGCAATCCCTACCCCGGAAATCTTTGTGCCCAACCCCATGAACAGGTCTATATCCCTGTATCGTACTCAGTTCTTTGCTGCTTTTCATTTGAGCGGAGGCAGCCACACCAGAAGTTAAGCTTGGTCTTTACTCCCAGCCATATGCTCCCAGGAATAATACTCAAACTCAAAATATATTTACAAATACACTGGTCATATAGTTAGGCTCTTTTCTAACTTGATCAATAACAAAAATTAACCCATTTATTCTAATTCATATTCTGCTGTCTGTCTGGTTACCTTTGCTCACATGCCATGTGCCTGTTTTGTCACATTTTCGCAGGCTAACCCTCCAACTGGCACTCTCCCAGAATCCTTTCTGCCTCCGGTATGCCCCACCTCCTGCATTGTGCCAAAGCTATAGGCCATCAGATTTTAATTGACAGGAGCCTTATCCATACAGACAGAAGATATTCTCTCCACACAGCCGTCTGGGTTTTTCCTTCACAATAAAACTTTTGTGTGAGGTTTTTGGGCTGTGTGACTCTGTAGAATTCCTTGCCTTCTGATTGCCAGGATACTTTTCTACTCTTGTTGTACAGGGGGTTCCATCTCATATGACATGGCCTGAACTCAGATTGTTTGGTTACTCCCACATCTTTTGTGTCACCATTACAGTAGTGTATTTTCAGTCAAGATATTAAAAATATTTTTACCTTTCTTGGATATATGAGTGTAAGTGTTTTACATAAGTGTGTATGTGTGAGTGTGTCTGTCTGTCTGTGTGTGTGTGTTCTTGTGTGTGTGTGTGTGTGTTTGCTGTGCATATCTATTTGCTACAGAGGTTAGAAGATCGTTTTCAAGTCCCTTGAAAATACAGGAAGTTAGAGGCAGATCTGAGCCTTCTATGAGAGCTAGAGACCAAACCCAGGTCTTCCAGATGCACAACCACTGCCATTAATCACTAAACCAAACTCCCAACTTGTCTCTATTTTCTTTCTGAATCAACTGAAAGATACTTTATGCCTAAGAAATAATATTATCAATAAAACAGATTATCCATGCTTTCTTATTTTGGATCTTACAGATAGAAAAAACATGATCATACAGGTTGCCTAACATGAGGAGTCAAGATGATATCCGTAGGAGAAAATGATATTTAGATATATTAAGGTTGCTCTTTTTACTCTTTGGTGTATATCACTGACTGATTTTAGTGACTTATTCACTTCACGAAGATCTGCTAGTATTTACTGTTCAGGAGGAACAGAAATAATAATACATTCAGATGTATTTGAAAGATGTTTGCTTTGAATTGGAAAGTGGTTTCAGAATGCCATTATAATCAAGTTATGCTTCTCTCCAAAATGATGACTTTCCTTCCCTTGACTTAACATGTTATGGTTTTCCTAATGTAACAAAATATAACTATTTTAACTAAGTGTAGGATCCAGATTATGAGCTGCCAATCATGAAGCAACTACTTCATAAGCACTTAACCCTGGTTATTATTAAGAGTGATTGATTTCAGGGCTGAGACTGCTTGGAGCATAATTACATAGCATGCATTCCATTGTTATGGTGCTAAATGAGTGATATAATACCTGCCCATAAAGAGGGAAACCACGTTTTATTCACAGACTCTCAATAACATAATTGTAATACAGGCTTCTTCAGAAACAACTTCCAGGCTATAAAGCAGATAAGGAGGGAACTGAAAGGAGGAGGAGGTAGGAATTCTGCCCTCTGGAATAGGCAGTAGGCAGTAAAACATATTTTATTAATTGACAAGAATAATTATCTGGAGTCCATCCACCTTAGATGGTGGATTAATGTCAACTAACTAAAGTTTTACTTAAGTTTCAATAGAATAATGTGTAAGTCTATATTTAGAAGACATGCTAAAAAAATTTTAAAAGTTAGAACTGTTGATGCTAATAATAATAATTCATATATTATAAGTCACTTTGTAGATCTACATAGTAATTCACAATGTAGATCAGGCTAGCCTCCATCTAAATGATTTGCCTGCCTCTGCCTCCACTTCCAGGATCAAAAGTATCTACCACTACTACCACCCGATAGCATCAATATCTTAAAAGCCTGAAGAATTCTTTACCATGGCTACATTAATAGCTTATTTGAACTCCATTCATTCAAAATAAAATTGTTAATTTTTGAAGTTTTAATATGACAATATCATAAATAGGAGAGGAAATCTGAAACAGCATTAACTTGTCACTTTCTTGCACTTTTATTACTTCCTTTTTTTGGAGTTTGAAATTTTTCTTCTTATTCCAAGGTTTATTGTTTACAACACTGTCTGACAATAATAAAAATAATCAATGAAAAAAGTCACAGCATAATATACCCATGTGACCTTAGTGTAAGAACAACAGGTCAGAGGAAACAGGACCCACATGGTATATAACTGTCTCTGACATTAGTTCCAGTTATCTGATGCCCTCTTCTGGCCTTTAAGAACACCAAGAATGTACATGGTACACAAATATACATATACAAATGTATGGGCAAAATGTCCATACACACTATTTTTTTAAGGAAACATAAAATGGTGTTAACTGACAACCTATAATAAAATCTTCACATTTATGGTGCTGAATAGAATGAGGTCTCCATAATTTTTAACATTATCTCCTGTAGTTGACAGAGAATTTAATCCCTTTTTTTGCAAAAATTATACCTTTTTTAGTTTGAAATCCTTATGTAATCCTCCCTTGCTATTTTAGTTTTTTTCTTCTTTTTAAAAAGTTGAAGGTGTAGTTTTTAATATTTATCCTTTTTTAAAATTTTCTATATTTTTTGTTTACATTCCAAATGATTTCCCCTTTTCTGGTTCCCCCTCCCCATAAGTCCCATAAGTCCTCTTCCCTCTGCCCATTCCCCCAATCAACCCCACACATTTTAAGAAAATATTTTAGATCATCACTAATTATTTAAGCTTTTATTTTCTTAGAACTTTACAATTTCTAGTTACACATCTTAAGCTACATTTTAGAGCCTCACAACTTACTTGAGTTTGAAATATTTTCATCCAATCATTTACCAGGATACCCAGGTATTTGATAACTGAGAGCAGTCACTGCAAAGCAACATCTTTAAATAAAGAAATAGTAAATAATATACATTGAAACTTATTTTGTGAGTTTGTTTCTTTAAGAGTGAATTAATGTCAGCAAGGTAGACTGTGCTTGCCTTTCTCCCCAAGAGGCCTACAAGTTCTAGAAAACTGTAGGCAGAAGCTCCAGTGATATGACTTAACAAGGCAACTACTATCTTGGAAAATAAGCTTATGGGTTTTCCCTGTTAATGCAACAGTGTATAAGTCCATATCCTCAAACTTCTGAAAAGGATAAATTGTCACAGGAAGTATAATGATTGATCTCTGTTTCCACTAAATTTACAAAGACTTGCAGGCTACCAAGAAATTTATCCTGGCTTACATTGTAAACAAGATGGCTTCCTTGATCAGTCTTTGGCTGCCCTACTGGAAAGCATTAAGACTTCTGTTGCTGCTGAAGACAGCATGGAATTTCAGCTCCCAGAACCAGAAGGTCTAAGAGGATTCCCTATAGAGAATGTTCTTGGGAAAACAGAACTTATTTGACAAGGCAGAGTCAACAAGTGACCACAGTCTGGACAAAGCCCTGCTGGAGGGAGAGGTATGTGCACTGTTCAGTCTAGTGTCTAGCACAATACAGGTGCAGTGATTATTATGCCCATTTGTCAATTAAATCTCTGAAGAGATTGAGGATTATTTATTAAGTAAACCTGATTTTAAATAAACTTTAATAGTTTTAGTTACTAGTTTTAGGATTAACCTTGAAGACACATTCAGGAAGCTAAATAAAGTTTGTCATTTATAGGAATGACATAACAGTTTACAAATTAGTGGCATTCATAAGAGTAAGAGTTGACAATTTTATCCCTGTTGAATTTGAGCTCTATAATTTTGAGTTGAAGATTTAAACTGGAGATTTTTTGGCATTAAAATATAATGTTTAACTATAGAATCATTGCATAGAAGGCCTGGGAAATTTTCTTGATTTTTTTTTTACTATGCTACATTATAGAATGTCATAATTTCTTTTATAACTCAGTTTAGCCAAACAGCTAAAGCTCAGTAAAGGAAGCAAACAAAGCATACAGACAATTACCTTTAAGTCAAATACACCTAACCAAGTAGATCTTAGAAACTGATCAACCTTAATTATCAAATATATATTGTTCCCCATATAAATTTGGAAGTGTGATATTTAATATCATCATCAAAGATGTAAGCGATTTGAAAAAATATCCCTAAGTCTGTTTGTATTAGCCTGAGTATATCTTTATACCTTTAGGCATTTATCATAATACAAAAATAACCTCCATTATAATTCCAATACCTCCTTTTGTTCCTATAGTCAAAATAGGATTGTCTTAGTTGTCTTATAGTATAGGGTCATCTTAATATGGTGATGAAATCAAACGGAATGTACCACTTAAACTTATTAGAGATTGCTGACAGCCATGTGCTTGCTATTTAATACATCTATATCTTTTTTTTTTAGTAAATCTGTTTTTTTGAACAAAAGTTGAATCCAAGTTTCATATACAGCATACACACACACACACACACACACACACACACACATATATATATATGTGTGTGTGTGTGTGTGTGTGTGTATGTATGTATATGTATATATATTGGAATTCAATGTGTCAGTTTGCCAGAAGATTGGGCATGGTTTCACATCAAAATAGTTATATCATTCCTTGGCATATTCTCAAAAGATGCTCCACCATCCACAAGGACATATGCACAACTATCTTCATAGCAGCTTCATCCATAATAGTTAGAAACTGGAAAAATACAATGTGTCCTGCCTACAACATATGCAGGGACAATGATAGAGACTGAGGGAATGGCCAACCAATAATTGGCCTAAATTGAGACCCATTCCATGGGCAATAATCAGTCCTCAAACATTAATGATACTCCTTTATGCACATAGACAGGAAGTTAGTGTCACTGTCCTGCAAAGGGCTCCATCTGTCACTCAAAGGAAATAGAGGCAGACTCACTCCCAAACATTGGATAGAGTTTGGGGAGTCTTATTGCAAAGCTGGGAAAAGAATTATGAGATCCAATGCAGACAGGGACTCCACTGGAAGACCAACACTATTAACTATCTTGTGTCCATGGGGTCTCCCAATGAGTGACCCACCCACCAATGAGAGAGCATGAGGTGGCACTAAGTATATACATATATATAGCAGATTAGGCCCTTGGTCTTCATTTAGAACTCCAACAACTAGAGTAGGAGCTTACCCTGAGCCTATTGCCTGTCTGGCTCTAGATACCATGCCCCAAAATGGACCACCTTTTCTGGCCTCAAGTGACTTGATGGGCAAGTGGTTGGTTCTGGGTCACTACAGGTATGCTATTTGGGGGCTGACACACAAAGGTAGAATGGACAGAGGACTTGCATGAAGGTGCACTGGGAGGAAAGGAAGGGCTGATATTGGGGTATAAAATGAATAAATGTGTTTTTAAAAAAAACAGGGCCGGGCAGTGGTGGTGCATGCCTTTAATCCCAGCACTTGGGAGGCAGAGGCAGGCAGATTTGTGAGTTCGAGGCTAGCCTGGTCTACAGAGTGAGTTCCAGGACAGCCAGGGCTACACAGAGAAACCCTGTCATGAACCACCCCCTCAAAAAAAAAAAAAGAAATAAAGAAAAGAAAAGAAAAGAAAAGAAAAGAAAAGAAAAGAAAAGAAAAGAAAAGAAAAGTAAAGAAAAGAAAAGAAAAGAAAAGGAAGCAGACTGAGCATACCATGATGACCAAGCCATAAACAACATCCTTCACAGACCTCTGCATCAGTGACTGCTTCTAGATTTCTGTGATATTTTATGTTCTGGCTCCCTTTGGTATTGTGTGCTACAATGAGGGAGTATAAATTAAATAAACCCTTTCCTACCCTCCCAAAAAACAAGAAATGAAGAAATTAGTTTTAATATTAATTTTCTATTGAGTGGATAGAATGAGCTCTAATGTAAGAAATTGCACACACACACACACACACACACACACACACACACACACCTAACATATATAGTAACAATTGGACATAATGCCTACCAATTAATAACTTAAATTTTCCCCATTATTTTTATGTTAGATGTATGGGAATTTACCTGCAAGCATATCTGTGCAATGTCTAAAGAAGTTGGAAATTGTTGGATTCCTTCAAACTGGATCCAAAGATGGTTGTGGATATTTTGTTTAAGAACTAGAAATTGAATGTAGGTCTTATAGAAGATAAAATGGGTCTCTTAAAAGCAGAGATGTCTTCTTAACTCCATAATTAATCATTTTCATAAATGCATTGACACTATGAAAATAGAAGTAATATTAAATATATTATGAGGAAATTTATGTATAAATCCCAAGGGGGATAATTCATCATGGTAAGCATCACCTTTACAATGTTGTGCTAGGGTGTTTATCTCACCCCATGACTTGAGTATGTATGTATATCTCCTCTATGTGTCTCCATCTCTATCTCTGTGTGTTAAAGAGGTAGAAGGAAATAGTAAAAGAAAGTTAGAGAATTCCTGTGTATTTTGTAGCCTTTACTTTGTTCCTGAAGAGCAGTCATTCTTTTTTCTCTGACAATGAGTGTCACTCTGGATCTTCAAATTCATGAGTTCTGCTACAATGGCTTGATATCAAGCACCTGGGAATCTCCTGTCTCCGTCTCCTCAGCTCTGGGACTACACATGTGTGACCTAGTGCTCAGCTCTTTATAACATAGATTTTAAAGATCAAACTCTAATTCTTATTCTTTCTAAAGGAAAGAATCTTAAAATCTGGAAGTTTTTATGGGGTACTAAGCTGTGCAAGTGATTTCTAAAACCTACAGGTAGGAAGAAGATCATGAATATTGTATCCAGTAATGAAACACTTTGCTTTAGGTTCAGAGATAGATTTCAAACCGAAGATGAGTACACTAAAGGCCATCTATAATGTAAATGATGGGCTGCATGCATTGGAGTTCCTTTTCTAATTACAACAACCATCAGCTGCCCCAATTTCCAAGTTATCTACCAAAAGAGGAACACTAACTTGAGTTTATTGGAAACTACAATATACAGAAGATATACCGCAAAGAGTATAAATTTCAGTAGGCTAACAAACTGACTTACCGAAGGTAAAACAAAAGAGGGGTATAGAAAGGGAAGGAATAAAGAAGGGGAAAGAAAAGAGGGACCTGAAAAAGAGTGAGTGTATGATAGAAATTACAAAAGTGGATAAAAGAAAGAGGGAAGACAAAACTAAACACCTCCCTGAGTTACAATATTCGGTTCATTTACTTTCTGTGATGCATTTTCTCACAACAGACAATCCTAGCCTTTGAGTGACTAGAACCTGGAACTCTATATCCTTTAGTGTCTCAACATCGGGTCACAAGAATTCAGAAACAACAAGAAACTTGGATCACAGAGATAAAAATGTTCACCTGTGATAGAATAAGTACCTAAGAAGTCAGCAAATATTTCATATTTGCATTGGGTCACTGTCTGAGTAGGAGTCTTCAAAGGAGAACCTTAGAAAATGCAATGGGTTAATACCTTTCAGTAGTTTCTGAGATTGCTAAATGTCTCAATGACATATGTGTTGATCCATTTCTTTCGTGAGGTTAATGAATAGATAGCTGTTAGGAAGAAGCTAAGTTTCCACATTACTCCCTAGATTATACTTGCTGAGGTGTTAAAGGCCTTCAGTTTGACACTAGGTACTATAGCACAGCCGGCCCTTCCCCTATTCTTTTACTCTTCAGTCTCTTAGATATTATACAGTTGTAGTAATGCAATATACTCATACAATGAAATGGAGAAGGGTTTATTTTGACTCACTCTTACAGAATACTACAATCCATCAAGGCATGGCATTCCTGGTAGCAGGTGCTAGAGACAGCTCTGATAATTCATCTGAGTCATTGAGCAAGGAAGAAAGAATGGAAACAGGCAACTGCAGGATGTAGCAGTTGGGAAGACCCTCTAGAAAGTACCAGAGACCTGGGAATGGTTGACTTTCTGGACTCAAAGGGAGTGACCTTGTATGAAGTGGTCTACAGTGGCAAAGATGAACTTGGAGAGTCCACCTCTAGTGGAGGGACAGAACATCAAATGAAGGAATACGTTTGCCATATCACAGTCAAAAGCTCTGAACAAGAACCGATTCTATCTGAAGGAACTTCAGTAACAAAAATAGAGAAGAACATGACAGAAAGGAGGTCAAGTAGCAGACCTAGATTAGGATCCAGCTCATGGGAAGGACTGGTGTCCTGACAATGTTACTGATGTGGTGTGCTTGCAGACAGGAGCTGAGTATGGCTGCCCTTTGAGAGGCACAAATAGTCAGATGCACATACTAGCACACAACCAGTAGGCAGAAACTGGGCACCCTTGTGGTTGATTTGGGGAAAAGTTGGAAGAAAATGAAGAGGAGGGTGGCCCCCTGGGAAGACCAACAATCTCAACTGAACTGACTCCCTGAGATCTCTCAGACACTGAGCCACCAAACATGCAGTGTACTCTATGACACCCCAGACACATATACAGTAGTGTACTGCCTGGTCTGGCCTCAGTGAGAGAAGATTCAGCTGATGAGCCATCTCTCCAGCCCCCAAGCATGTTTTCAAGGTGAGTCTATCACCTGCCAAGTGGACAGTATTAACCATAGCAATTCCTTTATGATCTCTGATTACAATAAGTCAGTCAGTGGCAGAGACAGACATCAGTGAAGATCTTTCAAGTTCATGCTTCTAAGACCTATTCCTGGTCATTGAGGTGAGCACTGTCCCTTAAGTTAATGATCACTATTTCCATTTGAAATCATCAAACTGAGAAGTTGATGGTGATCAACATATTTAGCCTATATTCTTTCTATGTCCATAGAAATTTTTATATTAAATTGATTGTGTGTTGCTCTAAGTAAAGCAGGTAATATATTGTTTCCATTACACCTTTCAGGAATTATTATTTCCATTTCTGATATGCTTAAGGACAAGACCAATCAACTAGATATGCTATCTTGGAATAGGTAATACTTAGGTGGCCCCTAATTCCCCTGGGAATTAATCACAGTAAATGAGAAATGCTATGAACAAGAGAAGTCATTGTCCCAGGACAGGAGTTTTCTAATTGATTATTCAATTTCAAATCTCTGGAGTCATAAAACTACAGAAAAACCCTAAACAAATTCAGTAAGTTGTAGTATAGATCTGTGTATAGCATATATGAAAGAATAACAGCTAAGCCAAACAGAGTCATGAATGAGAGAAAAGCAAGGATGTAGTACATGGAAAGGGTGGGAAGGAAAATAGTGAGGAGGGAAATGATTCAATTGTTTTTAAAATTAAGCCAAAAAGAGGAGGCAGAAAAGAAATACATAAATTACATACTACCAAAGGGCTTACATATCTAAGTTTTAAATACTTATCTTATAATAAACAAACTACTTTATATAAATATATAAGAAAGTTAGCAGTTAGCATTGAAATTAAGAAACATTATTTCTACTTTAAAGTTAGAAATAAGAATAGTTTATTTTTGGTATAGTTTGTTTTTATCTTAATGCACTCTTTTTATGAATAATTTTATGTAACACCACTTATGAGAGATTTAGGAAATTCTAAGGGGCAAAAAGATTAAATACCCTGAAAACAAGTGACTAGTGATATCTTCAAATGTGTGACCAATTTCTTCCTCATATTCATCCCAAATATCACACATGTACTATTCAACATTATAGGTTCTGTACCTATGTTCTCATAAATACTTGATTTTATTATGGCCCTTTAAGCACAATTTCTAAGACGGAGTTTATAAGCCTTATTTCTTTATGTCAAAAAAGTTAATTCTGAGTTAAAAGTGATTTTACACAGAAAAATTCCAGAGTGTCACCATATCAACTTGTCATTAACATCTTCATGATACATTGTGTTCTCTGGACTCAGTTTTGATAAATTATTAAAGACAATCTTACTTCATCTATTTCTATTTGTTTGTAGTGGTGGTTGTATTGTTATAGATCAGGGGAAGGACTAATTTACAGGGTTTTTGAGCATTCTGTACATCCACAAGCACACACAGAAACAGCAGAATCTCTTATTCCAATGTGGAAAGCTTACACAGAAATGCAAGGCTGAGAGAGAAATCTTTGAATTAGGATTTTAATCTCTTCAGTTGAATATCAAAGTGCTGAAATGACTTGTCATTGGTTCCTGCTCAATTCACAAAGTCCCCTCCTCTTCTTTACCTGCTGCCCATGTCTTCTGTGTTTCCTCAATTACTACATATTTTAACTAAGTATTACTAAAATATTTTGCAGAAGATTTGTGGACTAATAATACATAATATAGAGTGAGGACACATTCCCAGAAAGAAAGAAAAATAGGAAATAAAGAGAGTCATAAAGAAAGAAAAAAAGAAAGACATGTTCTTCCTCGTTGTGTATCATAGCTTAATATGCATGCATACACAAATTACGTATATGTACATATACATATATACATATATATGGAAATCTGAATAAGGTATAATTTTTAAAAGGAGAAGAAAGTCCAAATATTAGGTAATATGGAAGGACTGAATATAAAGAATTAATATGAATCATGCAAGTTAATTATTTTTTCTAGCTCAAATCCTAATGTGTTTTCATTTGTTTTAGTGGACAGGTACAGAAAAATACATTTTATAATAAAAGTGTAAGATCCAACATGAAGCTACATACATAGTTTCAAATTGCCTCCTCTAATTGGACAGAAGTTTACTAAGACTAAAACATTTAGGTACAGTTAATTTTTGGTATATTAGTTTTATACTTTCAAGTAGTTTCAGTTATTAAGAATTCTGCATATGACTTTATAACGAACACCATACAATGTATATCTAATGAACTCTATCTTATTGTCAGTGATTTAAAAATATTTTTAAATGGACATGGATTGCATTTGTGTGAGAAGGATCACAAAGATAGTACAGTTGTTAGAGGTTCACAATCAAAACTTGTAAATTTTCCTAATAAAATAATTTTGTTATATAATTTCATACAAGACATTTTAATGTATGATTCCACTTTGATTTATCTACACAATGGGATATGGTATCATTATCACCTAAGGAACAGTTTTATTTTGAGATAAAATCATAATTACTGTCAGCTAGGCTTTCTCATCATAAATATTCCTCTAGAACTTTTTTAATCCTCCCAAATTCAGGGAAGGTCAGAAAGGAAAAAAAATTAGTTCATAGTAAATTTTAGGTAAGTGAATATATACATTCATTTAATACCCTTCTTACTCATAGTCTCTTGCAATTACATTTGACATTACATTATCCTTAAGTTAGAATTCAGTAGAAAAAGTCAACAGCAAAAAGACATTTTATATAGTAGCAAATTTGGTAGCCTAAGGTTGCCAATTATATTTCATTGGCCACGTTTTTTCTTAGAATTGAGTAGTCATTCTTCATTGGTTCCTGACTTCGTCTTTCTTCACTTTATTAGAAAAGCATTGTCTAGGATACCGAATGAGTTACCTTTTGATTTGTTAAACCTGAACATGTGGACTTGACTGACTCAAGCTAAATCATTGATGTTTTCAAAATATTGTGCTTGTTTTGTGTTTTCTCCTTGTGATTGTTAGATATGTGAGTCGATTTGTATGTCTCTATGGGTGTACATGTGTGTGGGGGTGTTTGGGTACGTGCATGTGTGCATGTGTGTTTGTATGTATATGTATGTGTGTTTGCTGTGTTTGTTTAGAGATATTGATTTAGACTTGAGGAGATTTGTAGATTGTATAGCTTATTTTGACTGAGTGAGCTACAGCCAATCTATTCTACACTAAAATATTTTACCATGTCCTGTTTGTCAAACATCTTATCTTAAATGGTATACTATATTCTTATTTGTGTCAAGCTCCATTGTTTTATGTAATGTTGAAGAGTATAGAGACATCATGGGAAAATAAATGAGCTCATTTCAGCATAGACATTTTCCTCCAGAAATTTCTGCAACAGCATTGTACCTCTGAGTATATATTACTAAATACTAGGTGTCCAGATGTTTCACACTATAATTTACTCAGTGTCCTTCCTTACAAAAGCTTCTATTTTCTTTAACAGGAGCTATTATTTACCTCTGAGCAACACGTTTTGAGGACTGACATATCTGTTTTCAAGGATAGAAATAATTCTATTCATACTACTTTACCAATCTGTAATAATATCCTCAACTTTGATTGTCCTTGAAACTCAAAGATATTTAGCTATGAAATGTAATTTACTCACAGTTTCTGGAGATCAGATAAGAAATTATTAGTATATTGTCACTTTGACAAAATTCAAGTGCCCCATATAACAAATGTAAAAATATGAAAGAAGTCAAGGTATAGTGATGATATTTACGCTAGTGTTGTCTTTCCCTAATCAGTTGGTTGTATCCACAAGTTGATCCCAACCATATTCTAGCTCTGGTAGAATTTTTCAAGCAAATTGGGGTCATATTAATGGAAATACCTGATTCCATCAAGGTAATGTCCAGGAAAAGCAAAAAAAGTCAAGAAAATGTAGGAAGAAGGGATGAAGGACAGGGGGCTAGAGGGCAGAAAGACTTGTCATTTCAACTCTAAGTGCAGAAGAATGTGCACTTCCAAATGTTTTATAAATAAGGTTCTTTCCTAAGATGCTTCATTTGTTCATTTCACAGTGATTTAGACTCTTAAAATTTAGCAACTTTAATTATTATCAATATATACATTAAAAATGATTTCTTTTGAATGAAATGAATAAAAATTACTTATTGCCATTTTGAGCTTCTTTCCCCCCACATCCCTTTTGTTCTGGAGATAAGTCTTTTAAAAAACAATAACTGAAGACATTTTTTTCTAAATACGTCCCAGCAATGGGATTTCCATTCCTCTATGTCACACAGGCAGCCTCTATTTGTGTTCTGACTTGGAAGTTCCACAGAACCACTGTGCGGGAAGAATACTTGCACTAATACTGTCCTATTCATTATTCTCTGTCTTCCACAGATTATGGTAAAATCTTAACAGATTAAAAGCACAACTGAACTAACATGAGTAGTTGTCATTCAATCTGGGAACTACTTATGTGTTCATATTCAAAGCACTAAGAGGAACTTTATCAGCCAGTTTTATCTGTGACCATTTCTACCATATATAAGATATCCAAGTAGGTCATTAATCTACATAAGACTTTGTGTGTGAATTCTGCTGTATTAAATCTAATGTATATTATGTAAATATTATCAATAGAGTGAGAGGAATACCAGGAAAAAATGAAGAAATTCAAATAAAATGCACCCACATTTCTCCACTCTAACACAAAAGTGTTTATGTATGTTGGAACTTTATGCAGCTCTAAAGAAAAGGTAATCATAGGTTTCCAGAAGATTGGAAGTGATTAGAATATATAATTTTAAGTGAAATCACACAATCTCAGAAAGAAAATAAAATACATGATCTCTCTCATATGCAGAACCTGGACAATAATATATGTATTTATGTGAACAAATGTACATGTTAGTACATTTAACATGTAGACAGAGAATAAGAAAGTATAAACTTTAGATCACAAGGAAGATCTGATCACAGGTTATGAAAAAGCATATAAAACTTACTTATTTTTCTAGGTCTTACTCAGTCATGGTTTTTTTACTTATGGTGTCTAGTATGTGAGGAAAAATATGTTCAAAAGTGAAAGTGTATGATAACCTTCCAGAATGAACCAGAGCCCTGAGCGTCTGCATGGGCATTGAAATCCAAATCCAGTCCTACAACACACAGAATAAGCTACACTCCCAAGTGCACTAACAAGTCCAGGATCATAGAATCATGGGTGAGGAGAATAAATCTGCCCCCAAACCAGAAGTAACTGGGACAAGTGGAACCACAGCACCCAGGAACTCCTCACGACCAGTGGCATAGGTTTCTTCAGGTATGGGTCAGTGCCCTGAAGAGACCTTGGTCAGGAACATGTCAGCAAGTCTCATTCCACACAGAGGAAGCTCCACTACCAGGTGCTTTAACGTACCCAGGATCACAGGATCAGAGAAATACAGAATCCCAGGAGCTTGGTCACATCAGAATATCAGGGTCCCAGAGGCAGCTTGACTTCCGTGAATTATGACATACCTAGAATCTCTGGATCACAGAATCAGATAGACTCAGGAATTCTGACAAAGCCAAGATCACATCACAGGAAGGACAGGATCCAGTCAGATAAAGTGTCAGCAGATATCACTAGAGATAATCAGATGGCCCAAGACAAGCATAAGAACATAAGCAAAAGAAACCAAAGTTACTTGGCATCATCAGAACCCAATTCTCCAACCATAGCAAGTCCTGAACATAATCACAAGAAAATAAAGCAAGATACAGATCTAAAATTACTTCTTATGATGATGATAGAGGACTTTGAGAAGGACATAAATCTCATAAAGAAATACAAGAGAACATAGGTAAACAGGCAGAAGTCTCTAAGAGGAAGCACAAAACTCCCTTAAAAATTACAGGAAAATGCAACCAAACAGGCAAAGAAAATGAACAAAACCATCCATGAACTATAAATGGAAGTAGAAACAATAAAGAAATCACAAAGGTATACAATCCTAGAGTTAGAACGCCTAGGAAAAATATCAGGAGTCATAGATGCCTGCATCACCAACAGACTACACAGGATAGGAGAGAGAATCTCGGGTGTAGAAGATACCATAGTAAACACTGAAACAGCAATCAAAGAAAATGCAAAATGCAAAAAGCTCCTAACCCCAAACATACAGAAAATACAGGACAAAATGAAAAGATTAAAACTAAGGATAATGGGTATAGAAGAGAAGGAAGATTCCCAAACATACTGGCCTAGTAAATATCGTCAGCAAAATTATAGAAGTAAACTTTCCTAACCTAAAGAAAGAGATGCCAATGATCATGCAAGAACCCTGCAGAACTCCAAATACACTGGACAAGAAAAGAAATTCCTCCCATCATATAATTATCAAAGCACCAACTGCACTAAACAAAGAAAGAATATTAAAATCAGTAAGGGAAAAAATCAAGTAACATATAAAGGCAGACCTATCAGAATTACTACATACTTCTCACCAGAGACCATGAAAGCTAAAAGATTCTGGGCAGATCTCATACAGACCCTAAGAGAACACAAATGTCAGCCCAAACTACTATACCCAGCAAAACACTCAATCACCATAGATGGAGAAACCAAGATATTCCATGATAAAATGAAATTTAGACAATATCTTTCTACAAATCCAACTATACAAAGGATAATAGATGAAAAACACAAAATACAAGGATGGAAACTACACCCTAGAAAAAGTAAGAAAGTAATAATTAGATAACCACACAAACATAAAAACAGAAATTGTGAAAATTCAAAAAATCATCAGATCCTACTACAATAGCTTATATCCAACAAAATTGGAAAACCTGGAAGAAATGGACAAATTTCTAGACAGATAGCAGGTGCCAAAGTTCAAACAGGATCACATAAACCATAAAAACTGTCCTAAAACCCCTAGAGAAATAGAAACAGTCATTTATAGTCTACCAACCAAAAATAGGTCAGGACAAAATAAGTTTAGCAGAGAAATCTATCAGAATTTCAAAGACCTAATACCAATACTCTTCAAACTATTCCACAAAATAGAAGGAATAGTTTGGAACACTAGCCATTTTTTTCTATGAAGCTACAATAATGCTTGTACCTAAGCCACACAATGACCAAACAAAGAAAGAAAACTTGCAAAAATACTCAATAAAATTCTTGCCATCCAAATCCAAGAACATATTAAAATGATCAAGTAGGCTTCATCCCAGCAATGCAGGTATGGTTCAATATACAAAAATCTGGCAATGCAATCTACTACATAAACAAACTCAAAGAAAGAAAACCACATGTTCAGTTCACTAGATGATGAAAAAGCTGTAATTATCTCCCATGTTCATTGATTGGCAGGATTAATATAGTAAAAATGTCCATCTTGAAGAAAGCAATCTAAGTATTCAATGCAATCCTCTTAAAAGTTCTAACTCAATTCTTCATAGAACTAGAAAGAGCAATTTGCAAGTTTACCTGGAATAACAAAAACCAAGGGTCGCAAAAATTTCTCAACAATTAAAGAACTTCTGGCAGAATCAACATCCCTGACCTCAATCTGTACTACAGAGCAACAGTGATAAAAACTGCATGATACTGGTACAGTGACAGGCAGGTAGATCAATGGAATAGAATTGAAAACCCAGAAATGAACCCATACACCTATGGCCACTTGATCTTTGACAAAGTAGCACTCCAGTGAAATAAAGGCAGCATTTTCTCAAAAGGTGCTGTTTCAACCTGCAGTTAGGGTGTAGAAGAATGCAAATTAATCCATTCTTATCCCCTATACAGAGATCAAGTCTAAGTGGATAAAGGACCTCCACATAAAACCAGATACAGTGAAAGTAATAGAAAAGAAAGTGGGGAAGAGCCTCAAGTATATGGTCACCTGGGAAATTTTCCTTAACAGAACACCAATAGATGATGTTGTAAGATCAAGAATTGGCAAATGGGACCTCATAAACTTGTCAAGTTTCTGGCTAGCAAAGCACAATGTCAATAGGACAAAAAAGGAACTAAATGATTAGAAAAAGATATTTAACAACCTGACATCTGACAGAGGGCTAATATCCAATATATACAAAGAACTCAAGAAGTTAGACTCCAGAGAGCCAAATAACCCTATTAAAAATGGAGTACAGAACTAAACAAAAAAATGTCACCTGAGGAATACTGAGTGGCTGAGAAGCACCTAAAGAAATATTCAACATCATTAATCATGAGTGAAATGCAAATCAAAACATCCCTGAGATTCCACCTCATACCAGTCAGGATGACTAAGATCAAAACCTCAGGTGACAGCAGATGCTGGTGAGGATATGGAGAAAGAGGAACACAATCCGCGATTGTTGGTGGGATTGCAAGCTGGTAAAAAAACACTCTGGAAATCAGTTTGGAGGTTCTTTAATAAAATAGGACAATGTACTACCTGAAGACCCAGCTATACCACTAATGGACTTATACCCAGAGGATACTCCAATATGTTGTAAGGACACATGCTCTACTATGTTTATAGTAGCCTTATTTATAATGGCCAGAAGCTAGAAAGAAACCAGAAGTCCCTCGATAGTGGATAGGCTACAGAAAATGTGGTCCATTTATACAATGGAATACTACTCAGCTATTAAAAATTATGAATTCATGAAATTCTTAGGCAAATAGAACTAGATAATATCATCCTGAGTGAGGTTACCCGGTCACAAAAGAACACACATGGTATGCACTCACAGATAAGGGGATATTAGTCCAGATACTCAGAATACCCAAAATATAATTCACAGACCACACAAAGCTCTAGAAGAAGGAATACCAAAGTGTGGATAGTTTGGTCCTTCTTAGAAGGTATACTAAATACCCATGGGAGAAAATATAGGGACAAACTATATAGCAGAGACTTAACGAAAGACCATCCCATATACAGTTACCAAACCCAGACACTATTGTGGATGCCAAGAAGTGCTTGCTGAAAGGTGCCTCATATAACTGTCTCCTTAGAGGCCCTGCGAGTGCCAGACAAATATAGAGTTTGATGCTCACAGCTAACCATTGGTCTGAACACACGATCCTTAGTGGAGGAGTTAGAGAAAAAACATAAGGAGATGTAGAGGTTTGAAACACCATAGGAGGAACAATATTAACAACCAGTATCCCCAGAGCTTCCAGGGACTTAACCACAAACCAAAGGGTACACATGGAGGGACAGATGGCTCCAGCCACATAGATATCAGAGGATGGTCTGGTCACGCATCAATTAAAGGAGAGACCCTTGAACCTCTGAAGGCTCATTACCCAAATGTAGGGGAATGGCAGATGAGGGAAGCACTGTCTCTAAGCTGCTACTCCTTTCTGTGTCTTAAACCTGATATCTGGGGATACTAATAGCCACAGGAGAAGAGTAAGAAAGTAGGATTTGCATGTACCTCAGGGTCAGATTGTGAGAGCAGCATGCTTGAGGCTCTGAATTCTATTCCCAGTAACATGAGGAAAAGATCAATGTATGAAATCCATTAGCTTATTTAATGCTTATTCTCTGTTACTTTGTTCTTTATCAATGTCAGCTACTAACTTTCAGTCAGCGATCTGAATACAAAGGAAAAACATGCAAGAGAGATAAATTATGCAAATTTTGTCTAGGAATTTTGTCTCGAAGAGTATGGTTCTAACCCTCTAGGGAGGTAGTTTATCCTCCCATGTTGTGTTCTGTGATAACACACTTAGTATGATCAGATCTTAGTGTGTCAGATCAGCTCCAGCTAGCAAGGTTTTATCACTTTATTGCATATCAGTCAGGGCTCTTCCATTGAGTTTAGATTCAGAGGAAATGCAGCAACATAGTGAAAGGATCAGAACCTGTCCCATAAAATATATGAGTGCCAGAAATACAATCACAGAGATCCAAAGTAATCTAAGATCTTATATCATACTAGTAATTCCAAAAGTCAATCTCTCTCTTCCCCTCTCTCTCCCTCCCTCCACCATCTCTCTCGTTTTCTCTATTTCTCTGTGTATGTCTCTCTGTGTGTCTGTCTCTCTCTGTCTCTCTATGTATCTGTGCTTTATATGTGTCATAATACATGTGTATGCATATGTGTACATATTTTGCATTATACTCCTGATAATAACAAAAATAAGACCTAATAGCATTTAAGATTTCTTTTGTGAAACATATAGTATTCATTATTTTTCATTCTGTAACATCATTGTATAATCTTGTCAAAACAAATACTAGTTTAAATACTAGTTTAAACCTGTATTTGTGGATTCAGCACCTGTTGTGATGAGAAGAGTTTGTCACATGCCCTAGATCTGGAGTCAGGTGATAGTGCAGTACCTGTTTCTATGTAAGATCAGTGGATAGACATTTTATCATCTCCCTAGTTCCCCACTGAGTACTCCCATGGATCAAAAGCAGAGAATAGTTTTCAGTTGAATGTGTGGAAGAAATTTCTAACAAATCTGTTCTAAACTTCATTGCTCTATCCTGTGATATAAAAAGTGTTTAGGTACTGGGAGGTTGAAAGAGATTGCACGATGATAAAAAATGCTTAGAACTCTAATCCCAAGGTTCCCAGTTTTAAAGGCCCTTTTTACTTCTGGACATACCTACATACCTACAATGCCAGCAGTAGGACAGCTATAGCAGGTGAATCATGAGTAAGAAACTATCTGACACTATGTAGTCAAGCTGTGTCAGACTGATTAATCCTCATGTTTTTGTATGTCATATTTGAACATCCCTCAAAACTATTAGGTAAATTTTACCATCTGATTTACAACATGACTCCAATACTACAATGGACTTACTGGTACTATTAATAAGGCAATATTTTTCAAGTGATTCTGGAAAATATGTACCAAGATACATGGTGACACACTGACTCTGACCATGAGGAGAACTAGGTAGGAGTGCTGAGTCCCAAACCCTTTCCCATAGCTGCCACCAATATGGCAATCTCACGTCTAGGCTGATAAATATTATCCTAGAGTGAGCCTTTTCATTAGAGGTTGGTACAGGGCTCTGTATGGAGAGTGCTTGTGTTTCAAGCTTTAGGCCCTGGATTCAGCCTCCCAGCACTTCTACTTCTGGAATCTGCCAAAGTTCTGCTTGCTTATAACACAGCACTGGAAAGCAGGTGTCAGGAGGATAACACCAAGATCCTTCTGTGCTATCTAGGATATAGGGTGTAGCTTAGATCACATGAGACTCTCCTTTGGAATAATATAAAATGTATATGTTGTTTAAAAATGGGAGTTTACCATGACTTATCCACTTTTCCTTTTCTCCATTTGCAGGACTGCAGTCATGTCACCATCCAGAACATCATGGTGAATGTCACAGATTTGAAATTAATCACATCCCACACATCTTCAGTTGTGTGTGTATGTGTGTGTATATGTGAATGCATGTACACATATGTCTCTCTGTGTGTTTTATATATATGAATGTGTTATGTGTTTGTATGTAGGGTGGTGTACATATCTGTGTATGTTCAATGTTATCCATGTTTTTTCTATGTCATGTATATTGAATCTGTCATGTTTGTGCACCTGTGTGGATGTAAGGCACACTATGTTTATATATTGTGCCCAGAAGAAAACATTTTGTCTATATAAAGTTTATTTAAAGCTAAAAGAGTATATTAGGAGTTCATAGCAATTAGAAATTGATTTGTTATAAAGCATACTTATTAAGACGATAATACAATATTTTTGCCCATAAATCACTATGTGTGCAAGTGTCCAGGACACCTAAATCTGGTCTGCTTCACCTGTCGCAGGGTAGATGTGGCACAGATTGTAATTCCAATGAACACTAACCAACTGCAGAAGAGAAACACCTCAAAGGTCCCAGACATTGGCCTATATTTTTATCTACTCAGAATGTTGTCCTGAGAGAAGAAGATTTTTGAAGACTAAAGAGTATTTTCTGACTCAATAGAAACTTCCTTGCTTTTGAGTTGACTTTAATCTGAGATGAGTCTACTACCAATATTCAGTTTCTAATACAAACAGCATGATATGATGTCTCCCTACATGATATTCTTTACTTTAGTCTGGTATTCTAACATCATGGAATACTGCAAAAGATGTATATTCAGGAAAATATCCTAGTAATGGGTATTCCGGCTAGGCTCCCAGAAGAACCTTTTGGGATGCTGTTTCAGGCTTATACCATTAAAGTGCTGACTGTTGTACCTTAACGTTCACTGTATATTGAATCTTCAGTTCATGATAGATGTGAAAAGAACTTTGGTAACAAAGTAACCACCTCTGAAACTCTGGAAGGCAAGAGAAGACTACCACCCTGTGGAATTTGTCATATTTATAAAACGTAAATAAGACACAATCCACATTTCCCTGAATTATTTTCCTTTTATTTTCTATATTTTTTGTTTACATTCCAAATGCTTTTCCCTTTCCGAATTCCCCCCTCACCCGATGTCCCATAAGTCCTCTTCCCTCTGTCCATTCCACAATCACCCCATATTTTTGTTCTGGTACTCCCCTACAATACTGGATCATGTCTTTTCAGGACCAGGGCCCTCACCTTCCTTCATCTTGGGAATCATATAATTTGCCAATTGTGTCTTGAGTATTCAGAGCTTCTGGGATAATTAATATCCACTTATCAGTGATTGCATTTCATGTGTATTCTTTTGTGATTGGGTTACCTCACTTAGGATGGTATTTTCCAGTTCCAACCATTTGCCTACAAATTTCATGAATTCATTGTTTTTAATTGCTTAGTAGTATTCTATTGTAAAAATATTCCACATTTTATGTATCCATTCCTCCATTGAGGGACATCTGGGTTCTTTCCAGCCTCTGGCTATTATAAATAAGGCTGCTATGAACATAGTGGAACTTGTGTCTTTGTTGCATGCAGGGGAATCCTCTGGGTATATGCCCAGGAGTGGCAGCCATCTCTCCAGCCACTCCCTGAATTCTTAATGACATGACTACTGAGGCTAGTACTTGCATCCACTTTACACAAAGATGCTGTCTTGAACAAGGAATGTCAGGAAAAACTCACTGCTGTTGGCAGACTGGCAGAAAGAAACTCACTATGAACTGTGGGTGGATGACTATTTTCTTCAGTGTTTCTGACTTTGGCCCTGTGCAGAAGTGAAGCTAATCACAACACATTGATGTTTCCAACAAATTTCATGGAATCCCTTATTTAATTTATAAAACTATATTTTCAAACAAATCCGTGGTTTCTTTAAAATGCTATTTTAATTATATAATAAACTTTTAAATTTAACTGTTGTTTCAAGCTCTTGAGTCATTTGTCTAATCCTGTCTTACATAAGCATGTTAAATGAGAGGTGTGACTGCCAGCTCATAGGATTGGCAGGTGATGGTGGGGAAATTTGCCCTGGTTATTTAGTTCTCTTTTCTCTCATCTCCACCTATTATGTCTCCCTTGTTTTTCCTGGTGACTGAATCGCCCTATAAAGCAATGTCTGTCCTGAAGTCCTGAATGTCCTTATATAGTCCAGGCTGACATAGAACTTAGAAAAAAAATTGATCCTACTACCAAGGTGCTGAGATTAAAGACTTTTTGATAACTATGGCTGTAAAACTTAATATTTATCCTTTGACATTGACTCAGGACTTGCTCTCAACCATTCAAAGAGTAAAGACTATGCATTAACAGATCCCCATGTGAGAGTAATCTATAATGCATCTCGATCACATTTACTCCTCGCTGCCATGTTGCATGCTTCCCCAAGCCTGTCAGAAACCCCAATTCTAAAAAGAGAAAAATTTCTGCTTGCAGCCAACCATTGGACTGAGAGCAGGGTTGCCAAAGGAGGAGTAGGAGGAAGGATTGGAGTTGCTGGAGGGGTTTGCAGACCCATGGGAAGAAGGAAGATGTTGGCCAACCAGATCCCCCTGGGCCTCCCAGGGACAAAGCCATCAACCAAGGGGAACACATGGTTCCTGCCACAATTGTGGTAGATGAATGCCTTGTAAGGCATTGGTGGGAGGAGAGTTTCTTGGTCCTATGAAGGTGTGATAGATGCCCTAGCATAGGAAAATCGAGGGGGGAGTAAATGGGAGTGGGTTGGGTAGAGAGGCATCTTCTTGGAGGCAGGGAGTGGGAAGATGGGTTGGGGTTTTCTGGGAGAGGGAAAACTTGGAAAGGGCTAACATTTGAAATGTAAATAAAGAATATTTTTAATAAAACAAAATTTAAAATAAAGAAAAATCTCTTACTATCATGTCTTGTTTAAATGTACATTTATTCTCTCTGTGTGTCTCTCTGTCTTTGTCTCTAGTGTGTGTGTGTGTGTGTGTGTGTGTGTGTGTGTGTGTGTGACAGAGAGAAAGAGAGAGAGAGAGAGAGAGAGAGAGAGAGAGAGAGAGAGAGAGAGAGAGAGAGAGATTCTTTATTGTGTTTACTGTTTTTTTTCTATCTGGGTGTATGTATACTAGAGGTTCTCTCTAGTTCTGGAGCACTTACAGGCATCAGGTATTTTTTACTAATATGTTGCATTGCATGATCAAAGCCTGCTTGTCAAGCATGGTGCTAAGGCCCTTGTCCCTGGAAGCCAAGTAGCCTGTACCATTTAAAAAAAACACAACAAAAAATTTTTTAAAAACCTGCTGTTTTTAATCAGGGTATCTTACATGTCTTCCTTGTGGAGTTCTATGAATCCTGGACAAATTCTATTCTCTATACCCCTAAAGAAAATGACTGCTCATACCTGAAAACACTTAATATTTGTAGCTCTTCTGATAAAGCTGGACCAGAAGTATCTTTACTATGAATGATGGAATACTGAAAGGGCTTCACTTTTAAAGGTATAGTGGAAGTAAACACAGCTGCTGGGCTTTTATGAGTGCAATGCCTTGTCCTGATCAGAACAGATGTTTTTACAGCACTCCTCCCCATCCTCCACCTTTTATATTGTTTCTAGATCATGTTAGGCCAAGGGCTTTGAGTAGTGAGGTCTGGTGTGTATTTGTGTGATTTAAATGCCTCATTTGGGGTCAAATACTCAACATTTGCTCTCAGCAACTTGAGAAGTAAATAAGTCTATGAATTAACAGATACCCATGCAAAAGAAGTTTCTCTGACCAGTGGGAAAAGCAGCACTAATCTAAGAACATGAACACATTCAGGAAGTTGTGTGACAGTATGTCCAAAATGACAGTAGAATGTCTCTTCATGATCTGTTATGTGCCAGTGTGTGGGTTTAGGATCATATTATAGTTCTAGGCATGGATTCCATCATGTTTAATGGCCAAAATTTCAACCAGAAAGTTTTGGTTACTCTTATAGCAAGACTGCCATGATAGCATCTGTAGGCATATCCTTCCCAGAACATTAGCATTATAGCATATAAAATCTCCCAGCACTATGCATAGCACTATACTTCACAAAGAATGCAATGCAGCCATTTGAAGTCTGCCTGATTCACATCAATTATCTGTGTGCCAAGACTGAACTGTGGGGTCTTCAATAGTTCTTACCATCTAATTCTGGTATGTATCCAAGAGAAATAGTACTAGCTTATATTGTTTATGTAGTTTGAGGCTTCCCTGAATAAAAGTACAAGGTGGGTTTCTCACACCTGGAACTGAATTTTTTGGTCATAATCATCAGTTGTTGAAACAAGCTGGAAGTGTTCTCTCCTGATGATCCTCCCTTTTACTTAAAACTCATGGTCTTCAGCTTGGGTATTCAAGCCTTTTCAGAGTCCCAGATTACATACAATGTAAGAGTTCAGTTGCCTAGACATCCAGCCTCCTAAATTAACTTCTTGACACTTTGGCCCTAGGATCTGGCCTAGGATGGTGTAAAGCTGTAAGCAATACTGAACTGTTATTTATGAACTGAGCTGGTTATTTTAAGGATACCTAGAAGTTTGTGAAATTAACACGACAGAAATGAGTATCATGTGGACAAAATGGTTCCTACTGGATCCTAAATACCAGCCATGTGCTCACTAACCATTGCTATGTCTGAATAATGAGCTCTCTATTTCCATAAGTCAACACTCAGCAAATGCATCATATATGGAAATCACACTGATAACTGTTACATCACTACAGTGCAAGGTTTTCTTACCACTGGCCCCTTTGAATGTCTGTGCCTAGATGAGTATAGGAAGTGGATCTCTAAGTGACCTTTTTGCAATGCTTCCATTCCATTCCATGTCTGTCCCAGAAACTTTTTTTCTTCACTACTACTATTATATCCTTCCATATTACATTCTCCTCTCCTTCTTGCTTGTTGGAATAAGTGAAGACAGAGATTATGTCTATACATATTGTAGCTGTCCCTGTAGACATAGACACAACCCAACCCCCAGCCCGACTTATTGCAGGCAAGTGCATAGACTTAAGGGAGGTGGTACTATCAGTAAAGTACTAGGCTGAGGAACCAGGTCAACATTTGTAAATGTGCCTAGACCAAAAGATGAGGAGGAAACAAAGCATTATGATCACCAATGTTCTCTAGAGTACCATTTACTTTACAGACAGTGCATGGGGCTCCAGACAAGGCTGAGTACTAAAAAAAAAAATCGCATTCTATCTGTGGAACTTTTTTGATCTCAGCATTCATATGTTGGCTCATGAGGTTCTATACTCAAGTTCTAATTTCCTCTGGAAACCTTGGCTCTCATAAGGAATTCATATACCTGCTTGCAGACCAAAATTTTACATGCACAAAGTCTTCTAAAAAAACAAGAAAAATAGAAATCCAAAAACAATGTACTCTATAAGCTTGTACCTGCCCATGAGCCTCCCTGGGTTTGCAGTTATCTTTAAGTTCTTAATAGATTTCAAACTACAGTAAAGTTGTAGAATATTTTACTTGTTTCAAACAGTGAAAGTTCAATAAAATAGTAAATTTTTACTCTACTTCTATTAAGGATTGAACATTTCATTAACTTTTTAGCACATAAAGTCTTAAATATTTTTACAGCATTTAACAAAGTATTTTAAAGGCAAAGCTTTCATCTTCAAAGTGAAGTTTGTAATTAGGGTATTATGCTATTATGGTTTAATGTTAAAGAGGGGACTTTCAGTATAGCATATACCAAGTCAAGAAAAATTATGTGTTCCTTATGTATAACTACTTTTAGTATTATTATACATACAATAATACTTAAAATTTTTATATAATGTCAGAATATGGTATTGTTTAAACAATCAAAGTTTATTAAAGATTTAGTAATGGGAAGTAGGTGCAAGTTGATGTGGCATTTCCCTACATCTTTGAATCCATTAACATTTGTTTTCTAGAAGTGGGATATATTATTTGACATTTCAGTTTTCTATTGTATATTCAACTAAATCTATTAAAATGGTCAAGAAAAAGAAAGGACTACTGCATATAGTACTATAACTCACAAATGTGTAAAATTACATGCAAGGAAGAGAAGACAGGGGGAATTAACATAAAGAAAGTATAGTAGGCAGTCCAAAAGAACTTTCAATATCTCTAAATTTAAAACTAGAAGATACTGTAGGTATTAAACTCCACCTATTTTATTATAGTAGAGCTGAAACATGTGGAATTAAGTTGTTTATTTTCAAAATTAAGAAAAAAAATTAATGGAAATATTTGGTAAATAGACCATTTCTCATACTGGCTACCTTCTTTGTGTCACTCGCAGCCCTTACTTCAAATATTAAGCACGTTTGACATCTGGGGCCACAGAGAGGCCCTGAGATGATCAACATCTGCAGTCATCAAAATCTGTTTTTGCATCCTAAGAGGGATCTGCATGTTCCTTTTAGGTTGTGAGAGCATAGACTGCACAGATGCCAGATGCTTTGTGGTCATTGCTCCTCACTCCTGGCTTTAGGGATGAGAATAGTTGGCCACAATAGAAAGTTACTAGCATTTGACACTTTCAGCCAATTCAGAATTCAAAAATAACAAGTATATCCACCTAAGCTTCAGCTACTTTGCAAAACAGCTTTTCTTCTCTGTTGTATGTTCATGTATTCCTTTCCCCCCTTCAGTGTCGAATGTCATTAAAATTCTTGATAGATTCACAGGGTCAACCAGTGGATGTAATTCTTTCACTGAAATACTGAAGGAAGGGCACAGATATTAGGGACTACCAAAAGAAGCCATCATAGCTGTGTACAAATATCTGTGTTTCAATTCTGCAAGGAGGAAATTGAGCAAACTTCCTGAAGACTGCTGGAAATAGAGTTTATGTGGTAAATATCAAAACCTGTGACAAAGCAGAATTCTCTGCACATGAACCCTGCCCATTGCATTTCCCTAGTGTTTTTGGAGTGAGATGCTGACCATCAACAAACTGCAGGTAACTGAATGCTGTGCCCACAGTGGGGAATAACAGAGGACTATGGAGGCATAACTGGATAAAATCGGGTCCTGTCTATTTGTAGTTTCTAAAAACTATGCTTCCAAGTTTACTGAGGAACTCAAACCACTTAAGGCTTCCAGAATTTATCTGAGAAATTAAACCAGACCTGGTTGTTGGCCATGGATCACACATGAGAAGTGGCTGCCCTTTCCTACTCCTTGTCAGTGTTTCAGGGAAAAAGCATGTGTATAAGAAATATAAAGCTAAACAAAAACTTAAGAGGAGAGAGACAGAGGAACAGGGGGAAACACAGAGACTAAGAAAGAATAATCATCTATAAACTGTTATTCTTATGGAGAAATGGTTTAAACCACTTTATGATAGAAGTCAAATATATTGTGAACTTTCATTGTTTGATTGACAGAAAAATGCAGCGACTTCATTAAATGTGTCTGTGTGTGTGTGTGTGTGTGTGTGTGTGTGTGTGTGTAGATATCTCCTTCCACACGACAGTTGTATGAATTTAAAGTATAAATTCGCTTACAGTCACTTCAAGTAAACAGAGAAGTTCACACAGGCAATGAAGAGATGTTGATCTTAGAGATTCTATTTCTATAATAAGCTACTTGGCAAGCAAGTTATTTTCAAAAGCCAACAATATAAAAGCACTAGTGATAAGAAATATAACAGATTAATCTAAAATCAAATTTTTTAAAAGTAAATGAATTAAAAGAACCCTTTTATTACTCACTCCACCCAAACTCTGCAATCACAGGTCTGAGATAACTATGATAAAAATCACTCGCTCTTTAATTCAGAAGCTATGTGATAAAGAACTGGCAAAAGCACATGGAAATCAGCCTCATGACCCTGGTTCTCTGCTCACTGAAGTCAATAGAGACCATAAAATCACACACCCTGTGGGACCAGGTGCAGAGCAGCCTCAGCAGCAACCATGACTAACTCCTTGTGGCACTGCAGGGTTTTGAGGCTCCTCTCCAACAAGGATGGTCATGACTGCCAGGACTAATCCTGTCCCTCCACACACTTCTTAGGAAGTTGCTGACCTGTTCATTCAACAGATTTATGTACTGTCTTTTCCTCTAAAAATAATTTTTTTAGAAATATATTAACTTACAATTATGTCTGTTCTCATATTCCTTGTTGTGTATCTACAATCTCCCCAAATATTTTCCTCCTGCAACATTTTTTCACATAACAGAAATCTCAGACACAGTTGAGGAAGAAAATGAGGAAGAAATGTGTGTGTGTGTGTGTGTGTGTGTGTGTGTGTGTGTGTTCTGTATCTATGTTTCTGTTCTGCTTCAGAGGATGGAAAACCTCTGCCTTCTTTCTCTATTTTGTGTGTGACTAGATTCTATAAAATAACTCAAAGGGGAAACCGCAGATCTGTGTTGGGAAATAAGCCATTGGGTTCATATACATTGAAAATGGCAAGGAGAAAAGAATCAAGATAGCAGGAGGCTCTTCTTTTTCATTTAAATATTAAAAAAAGCTGAGAAGCTGATGGGAGGCTGAACTACATATACGTATTTGGCCATGTAGGTTCAAACCCGTTGTTTCTAACCTAGTCACTCAGCCCAATTTTATTTTGTTTTTTTAATTTTTTTTTATTTTCTATATTCTATGTTTACATTCCAAAGGCTTTTCCCTTTCCCAGTTCCCACCCACCATAGTTCCCATAGTTCCTCTCCCCCCCAACTGTTCCCCAATCATTCCCCCTCCCCCCTCGTTTTCTTTACTAAACTGGTTGCAAATATAACACACTTTGTTCTAAAGTATTTTGAGATTGGCAACTTCTTGCAGTGCTCACAGTTGTATGTTAAACAATGACTATAGGCTTTTCTATCTGCTCATTTAGTCTCCAGTTGGTGGCATTATTTTAGGAAACTTGTGGAGCTTTCCATCATGGGACCAGGGGCTGGACAAGATTAACGTGCAGCTATACTTGTTTTGCGCCTGCTTCCTGACCCACCAACATGTAATAATCTGTAGTCCTAGTCCCTACCATCATTGACGATTATGCACTAGCATGCCTTTGACTTCATGTTGGACTAACTCCATTCCCTCCTTAAGCAGCTTCACCAACCTATTTAGTCTGCTTGATTAGCAATTCACACAACAACAAGACATCATGTTCCCCAAGAGGCCCTGAATGTATATGTATCTCTCCAGCTCTAGCTGTGAGGACAATAAGCTTGGTTTCACAAGTGACTTGACTGAGAGCATCTAATGAAACAATTATGAACAATTATGAAAATACAAGCAAGTCCCTCACAAGATATATGAGTGGTTTGTACATAGATTCAAGAGACTCAAGGCTGAACCTCACAGCGCTGATGTTACTTAGAATTTCCATTCCAAAGACCGGAAATGATAATCTACAAAGCATTTTGTGAAGTGGGAATGCTGTAGGATTGGAAAGAGATATGTGACCATCCCAACAGTTTTCTACCTCATGTTTCAACATAGAAGAAGTTCTGTGTCTTAATGATTAAGGTTTATCGCTTTGTGTATATGAAAGCTTCTCTCTGTGTCTTGAATGGTCTTAGTCAAATATCAGTTAAATATCATTTATTTCAAGAAGATAATTATTTAAAACACTTCCATACTTTGTTAAAAGGAATAAGAGCACTGTAGTTGCTACTGTGGTCTACCTATATTCCGAATCAAAAACAATCAAGTTGTTTTAAAATCATAGGATTTTCCCTTTGGTATTAATAAAATTAAAAATTTCAGTCTTATCCAAATTTAATTCCTTTTCCCCAAACTAAAACCTGATTAAGTTACTGAAAATTAGAGATTGCTTTTACAAACAAAACTATTTTTCTCTTTTTATTATTATATTTAATTTTTTTCACTAGATATTTTCTTTACATTTCAAATGTTATCCAGTTTCTGGTTTCACCTCTGAAAACACCAAAGCCCATCTGCCCCTTACCTCTGCTCGCCAACTCACCCACTCATGCTTTCCTGTCCTGGTATTCCCCTATACTGGGGCATCTGTCCCTCAGACCAAAAAAAAAAAAAAAACCCCACCAAACCAAACCAACCAACCAAACAAACAAAAAAACAGAAAGAATTCTATCACTTTTGTGTTAACCAGAACAAAACTGACCAAAGCTGTTCATATTACCATATTGTGGTGACTCCCACCCTTTCAGGGAATTCTGGGTAGAAAGGAAGGGAACTAAATCTTCTCTGGTCCTCTGTAGACATCCCAGGCACTATTTAAAGCATAAATATCAGCATGCCCACTTGTTGAGAAAATGGCATGGCCAGTGGTCTGTAATAAGTTAACACATGTGCAAATAAGTCACAATAGTATTTAAAATGAGACAATTTCTAAACAAGATAATGAGAACTCAAACATGTTCATAATTTGTTTTCTGGCTGGTCTTAATGAACAGACTAAAATTAAATCAAGATTAGCATTTAGATTTCAGTGAGATCACCATGTTAGCAATGTTCTAGGAACTAGTTTGTATAGGCTACATGGAGGAGGGGTAAATGAACTACAACAACACAGTGAATGGTACCTTCGTGGACCAAAGCCTGCAGAACTGAAAAGTGAGAAAACACTGTAAAAACAGTTGGTGTTCCTTCCTGGCCCAAAAACAAAACGTGAATGGGGATTAGGAAATACCATGAACATGAGCTGGGCTCCACAGCACCCAGAGCAACTCCCACTTACTGCAAGGCTAAAGCAAAGGGCACTGAGGTTAATATTCTCCCTCGTACCTCTGGAAAGTGCAGAGTTTGTATTTTATACTTAAGCCTCATGTCATCCTAGAAGGAAGGTAACTTCTGCCTTTTTGAGAAAAGGCCAACAAGGAATAAGGCCCTGGCTTCTGAGCCACTTCCCTGTATTCTAGTTATCTCTGTCATGTTATCCAGAGAGCAACTCTTTATTTTAATCAGTGGAGATCAATGTAAAAGGAGACAATCTCCCCACACCCTGTTTTATGTGCATCTTCTTAGGAGCTGTGACCAGAGCTCTTTGTGTCAGAACCTGGGTTCTGACCACCATAAAGAGCCAGGATAGACCCACCTTCTACATTAGGACAATCAGAGGCAAAGGTAGCTATGAAACAGAAACAAGGAGATTAATCCAATGAGGCCACACTGGAAAAAGGGACAAAGAGTTCTAATGACAGCCCCTTAATTTTAGATGCTTGGAGGAAATTCCAATTTCATGTGGTTCGTTATTTTGGTACCCTGTCCACAAACGGTGGAAAGTGAAGTGCTAGGATAGGAACTCTGAACACCCACCTTTGATTTCCCCATGAATCACTTTCACCTTGAGAGCAAGAACTTGCTTCAATGACATCTGGATTGTACCTGCCAGGAGGATGGTTGTTTTGAAATAGATTGTAGAGGCATGATTTTAGAGTCTTAAATAAATGGTCTTTATGGAAGTTAAATGCATACAACTTTCTGAACATTCCTGGGTTTATCTTTGAAATAGCAAATGTATGTATTTCTTCTTTGTGTTCAAATAAGGAAATGCATATTATTATCAATTCTGATATTTTAAAATTTATTATATACCATGTTACAAGTGTGTGCCCTGTTAATTTTGCGCAAATGCAAACTTCCTCTATTTTAAACGTCATATAGATGTATAAGTTACAAACTAAATTAACATTTATTTTATCTTTGAAAACAGCTAGAATAACAGACTTAATGTATTTTCTTACCAGTTGCCTCCTAAAATCCACAAAACACAGCATTGTTATACTGCATGGAAGCACACACTGTCATCTGTATTCTTCCTTGACTTGATATACATTACAGATGTAAGCAGCCATTGGAATCGCAATAGTTCAGACATAAAAATCTCTCCAACACACTTTGCATAGATATTGCCACATAAAATTCAAATTGCAGCGCATGCAATAAGTCACTGTGTATGAAGGAGCACCTATTGCTCATTTGTGTGTAGACAAAGCTGAGCAATACATACCACTGCAAAACAAGCTCAAGATGCTGCTATGAAAATATGAAACGCCCTCTGAGTATTTTCAGTAGTGAGTTGTAAATGTTTCTCTATATACTTACATCAAAATTCAGCATAAAGGTTTAATCATTTTAATCAAATACAAAGCTTGCCTTCATATTTCCCAATTAATATCCACATGTTTTATGTGAGTAGAATATAAACCATCTTCTAATATAAATCCTAGAACTTGAAAACTGGAAACAAGATAGTCAAAGAATGATAAAGTAAAACTTATAACAAAAAATACTTGGACATTTCTTAGAAAACAGCATAAAATTGGCATTTTCAGTGGTTTGGTTAGGTAGACTTCTCAACCTGTGCTAATATCTAGAGAATCTTAGCTGTAGTAAAGCAAAGGCCCTATCTGATATATAACCTAAAACATCCTGTTCAATTTTTATATATGTTACACATAGTAACTATAAGTTTATAAAACAGTCATATTTACTGGAGAAAGTGGAACAATGTTAATTTTTTCTATTACAATTTATTTCTCTCCATTGCATTAAAAAATACTAAAAGGGCTAAAGTCCAATATATACAATGAACTCAATAAGTTAGACTCCAGAAAAAAAATAACACTATTAAAAATGGGGTACAGAGCTAAACAAAGAATTCTCAACTGTGGAATACCAGATGGCTGAGAAACATCTAAAGAAATGTTCAACATCCTTAGTCATCAGAGAAATGCAAATCTAAACAACCCTGAGATTTCACCTCACACCAGGCTTATGGCTAAGATAAAAAATTTGGGAGACAGCAGATGCTGGCGAGGATGTGGAGAAAGAGGAACACTTCTCCATTGCAGGTGGAGTTGAAAGCTGGTAAAACCACTTTAGCAGTCAGTTTGGCAGTTCCTCAGAAAATTGGACAGAGGATTACCTGAGCACCCAGCTATATGGCTCCTGGACATATACTCAGAAGATTCTCTAACATGTAATAAGGACACATGTTCTACTATGTTCATAGAAGCCTTATTTATAATAGCTAGAAGCTGGAAAGAACCCAGATGTCCCTCAACAGAGGAATGGATAGAGAAAATGTGGTACATTTACACAATGGAGTACTACTTAGCTTTTAAAATCAATGAATTCATGAAATTTTTAGGCAAGTGGATGGAGCTAGAAAATATCATTCTGAGTGAGGTAGCCCAATCACAAAAGTACATACAGTATACACTCGCTGATAAGTGGCTATTAGTCTAAAAACTCAGAAATCCCAAGATACAATTCACAGACCACATGAAACTCAAGAAGAAGGAAGACCAAAGTGTGGATACTTTTATCCTTATTGGAACGTGGATCAAAGTACACATGGCTAACAGTTAACCAATAGACAGAGCATAGGATCCTTAGTGGAGCAGTTAGAGAAAGGACCCAAGGGCTGAAGAGGTTTCCAGCCCCACAGGAGGAACAATAATATGTACCAAGTAGTATCCCGAGAACTCCCAAGGAGTAAAGATCCAACCAGAGAGTACACATGGAAGGACCCAAGGCTCCTTCTACATATGTAGCAGAGGATGGCCATTTCAGATATCAATGATAGGAGAGACCATTGGTCCTATGAAAGCTCAAGGCTTCAGTGTAGAAGAATACCAGGAAAGGAAAGTGGGGGAGGGGTGCTGTTCATTACTGGGAGGTAGGATGAGCTAGGGGGTTTTTCAGAAGGAGTAATGAGGAAAGGGAATACCATTTGAAATGTAAATAAAACAAATATCTAATAAAAAGTGGAATTAAAATAAATGAAAGAAAGATACAAGAATGTACTTCTGGTACTGAAAGTGATCACTTTTGGTTCCCTGTGATTTAGAAGAGTTTCTTTTTCTCTCTTGTACTCTTCAATTCTACACACAGTCCTTGCACACTCAGGTTATATACACAGGTGATTACCACTTAATCATAAGTACTACCTAGGATATTAAATGTGAGGCAGTATTTGTGGGAGCATTATATAAAACATCAATTTCACTCTAAAAGGCACATCATGCCAACACCAAATATATATTTATATGACAAATTGATATATTCAATCACCAATCACTTCTATAGCTACAGGAAATTAAAGAAAAATCAACACAAGATTCATAAGAACAGTGTTCTCATTACCCTCACATGACTATATAATTTGTATACATTGTTTTGTAAATATAGAAAGACTATGAGCTAATAATGCCATGCATCATATAAAAGCACATGACTGAGAAACGTTGAGGCATATTACTGTGCATTATGCATATCCATGCTTTATAAGGTGTGAACCACAGCAGATATGCACAGATATGAAACACTGTCACAAGTCTAAGTATATTGTTCTCCATTAATAGCACAAAGACATCAGTCTACTCTAGAAGTTTTCAGTTTCATTATCCTCTAATCATTAGTCTCATGGGACTAAGTACCTTGATATATGCTCTCTGTGATTGACTGAGTATTTCTTCTCTCCCTCTCCTTTCCTCCTTCCTTTTCCCTTTGCTTTCCTCTCTTTCTATGTGTCTATACTTGATACATATATCATGAATCTAAATCACAATGTTTTGATAGCTAACTCAATAGAGTGAATGGAAACATTTAGACATATAATTACAGGCAGTTCTGATGGAGCTGGGGTGCTGCGGTAAACATCTGTGAGATCCACCCACATCCACCCAACTGAGGCTTCACTTCTGCTTTTTTGAGACAGAAAGATGAATTTATCAATGTTATTTGAGACTATGGAGATTGGGCAAGCATTGTATAAGGCTGTAAATAGCACCTGCTGAGTAATGAGTGCTCAGGGAATGATACTACTGAGAAATGCAGACCCTGAAATCAAAACATGAGAAAACACAGAACTCTCATTGCATGCTGTGCAAAAATAAACATATGATGGAGGAGAAAAAATTGTTTTCTGTAATCGGAATGTGCTCAGTAACTCACTGGTGGATTTGCTTGAACAACATATCTCATCTACTTAAAATGTCAGGTCAATCCACATGTAGCTGTGCATACTTAGAAATCAGTTAGATCATTTCTCTGTCTTTCCTGTTTGTATATTTTCATGTTCACTGTATAGATGCAGAGATCTGCAACATCCACAATTGAATTAATCCCATTATGATAATCACTTCTACATAGTACACTGACTAGACTTAAGAAATCACAAATCAGACATGTTTCTGACAATGTTTCCTGAGAGGTTTTGAACTCTCATCAGTAGTCTTGGTTCTGGAATTTTCTTTTCATTGTGGATAAACACTATCTCATTGTTTGAACTCCTAGATGGAAGCAGGTGGAGGAAGGAGAGAGACTTTATCTGTTACTTCATGACTTCCTAATTTTAACTTGGACATCACTCCCCTCTTCCCCTTAAATTACGATTTATGTAATTGGTTTTCCCAATTCACTAATGTGAATTCCAGTCCAGAATTATACCAGCAGCTATTCTGAATTGATGGATTTCAGATAGACAGTTGTACCACCTAGTGAACCAATTCAGATAAATAATTTTCTTTAATCATATACTCTTCCTGAGTCAGAGGTATTCAGTTCTCTAAAGAGGGAGAAGGAAGATGAAATGTACATTGTGTGTGTGTACAAAAACATGAATGCATATGTGTATATGTCTATGGCTAATAGAGTCTTACGTAAAAAATCTTGCTCAATTTCAGTAGTTGTGAATGTGGGCTTTGATCTACCCAAATAGGATATTCAATGATGTGAAATAAACTTACAAACTTTTGGTGTCTACAGATACTGTTGCTATGAACTAGAGATAAAAATGGAAATCTAGCTCTAGAGAATGAGGTGCTCTATGGCCTAAAATGATTCTATACAGGGGACAGCTCTCAACCACCTTGTATTTCTTACTTGACAGTATAAGTAAAAGTCAGAAGATGCTATGGAGCTGCTTATAAGTAATAATGGACTTTGGGTAATGATCAGTATATTATCAGACTGTACTTGTATTGAGATAAAAGTGTAATAAATACCAAAGGATATGACTCAAAAGAGCACAAACTTAATTTCTATCCATGATAAGAATATTTGAATAATGAACATGTTAAACTTAAGAACATAAAGAGCAGACTCTTAATTCATCTCCTCTAAAAATTTGTTTTTAATATTGTGGCATATATCAAACAGAAATAAAGCAAAGAGGAAATTGTATCGAAATTTATTAATTGATAGTTCTTAAAATAATTAATTTCTTTTCAGAGAAGTAATGGAGAAGGCTAATATCCATTGAAGGAAGTCATGCATTATATGACCATGAATCTTCTCTTTCACCATGGCTAATAAAATGAATAATACAAAATGGTTTAATCACATACCAAGTTATGTCTGACAAGAAGAAAGGAGTGGACACTGGTGCTAGAATGGACCAAAGCATCATTGTGGGGGAGTACAAGAACATGGAGGTGGGAGGGGGTGGATGAGGGAGCAGGGGGAGGAAAAAGGGCATGAGGGACCTTTAGGGTTGGGGAACCAGAAAAAGGGAAATGAATTGTAAGTATAGAATATATCCAATAAAAAAATAAGAAAAATATGTCTCTATTAACAAGCTACATTAATTACTGTCCCATCCAAGATAGATTTGAAAATAAATACTTCTAACAAATAGTTTTGAAAATAACAAGACTTCTAAAATACTGAATCTTGATATTTTGATACTAATCAGGAGGAAGTGGTGGTTTCTCTCAGTTGTATTACTCAGTCCCTTGATCAGACTCTGGGCCACTGTATCCAGGAAGCCATCTTCTCCCCATATTGTCCACACTCCTTCCTTGTTTTCCCTTCTAGATCTTTAGCTTCTTCTCTGTAGTCCCCCATCCCTCTTCTCATCTGTTCTCATGCTTGGTCTCTTCCTTCACATCATTATCTTTAAGGAAACTCTCCAGAATGTTACAAAACACACACATACATAGACACAACCCACCATCGCCACCACCACCTTCAGCACCACCACCATTACCACCATCACCTCCCTCACCATTACCAACTTTTTCTAAATCTCTCTCTCTTTCTCATCCAATTTAATCTATTTTGAATATACAAACACAATCACATAAAACAAAATCTTTTAATATCACCACTTAAGCACATTTTGAATTTCAGAAAAATAGAATCATATACAGTAAAATTTTAATAATTAGTACCATGTCAATATATTGGTCCACTACTGAGGTATGAATTCTAATTCTTTTATGTAAAACAGACTTCAAGTTTAACTTAATTTAAAAAACATTTTTTTCTGATTTGTAAGGTTACATGTAACAAGCCAGTAAAATGTTTTCTTTGGCAATGTTACTTAACCTGGATATGACTAACCCATAGAGCTTACCAAATGTCTTTAAGCAGGTGTCTTTCCGTTGATATGGATTCTAGTCTGTATTTGTAGCACTTGTTTTGTAGAACACATATTCTTACCTTGTAAAATATTTCCTTTCTATCAAGAATAAGCAGGAAAACACCTAAAAATAAAAATTCAATTATGAGTGATTATATTAGATTTTTTGTATATTTTATATTTACTCTGTGATTATTGTGTTTACATTCATTAAATATTTAATTTTATTTTATGTGTGTGATGTGAGTGTATTATGTGCATGTGAGCCTGTGTGTGTGTGTGTGTGTGTGTGTGTGTGTATTTGCATGTATATACTTGTATGCAGATGCCCAAAGTGGCCTAAAGACAGCATTACACCCTAGAATTAGAATTGTTGCTGTAAGCCAACATATGTGGGTGGTGAGAATTGAACACTGGTCCTCTACAACTCTCTACGACTACATTGTTCTTAATGTTTTAACTTCTTTTCTAACTCTTCAGCCCTTAGTGATTTCTTAATTTAACTTTTCGCATACATCTCTCAAAGTGACTCAAGTTTGGGCACCTGTCAAAAGAACAATTTAAACTGATTCTGTGATGGTTGTACATTAGAGGATTCATAGTTTAGTTCTTCTGTGAAGAGAGTACTGAACCATGTTGTCATGAAAATAAACTCTAGTAATGAATTAGTTGAGTGTCTCAAAAGTACTTCATTCATCAACATAGTTTCATAATTGTCCAACAAACTGAAATATCAATGGCTGTTTTTTGGGAATGAATGATATTTCATTAGCTACAAAATTATTATAAGTTGACTGTTGTAACTTGAGTGTGGACTGTCTGTCCATACTCTGAACACTGGTGCAAGGGAGGGGCTAATTTCAATATGTGTACAACAGGAAACAGGATGAGTATCCTAACAGCAGAATTACACTTTTAGAAACATTCCAGGTCCTCAGATAGTGATATTTGTTTGTACTGTATTAGGTACTATGTTTCCTTTTCAATTCAGACATTTAACCTATATAAATATATGTCATATAAAATATATGTTAATTATTATTCACAATAATAAGCAATATATTGTAATATATAGAATATTATGTGATGTCATATGTGATATATATATAAAACACAGTCTCCTGGAAAGAATCAGCATTTCACATCATGGGTACAGAATTATTTCTGCAAACCAGCAAACTACTCAAGGTAGTTCTCAGACAAGGTCAAGATCCAAGAAAATAATAGGAAAGAATTTAATTCAAATATTGTAAGATATAAATATTTTTAGTATCAGCATTCAGTAGTACACAAGATACCTTTTGATGTATAAGCATTGCTGTGATCAGAAAAATCACTTAATCTAAGCATTTGACTCTCAACTACATTATGTATTAGGACAGGAATAATGAAGGTGACCTAGGGAAAGAACAAAGACTCTTCATTTTCTTTGCCAAACAGGAAGAATCCACCTCTCAGATTCCAGAATTGTCATGTGATGCTTCAGGTGAGCACTGGTCTCTGCTATAGGGAATGTGTCAAAAGGCACATCATTTCCTGCAGTAGCATAAATCACTGTCGATTCCTAAGGACCGGTAAAGATGGCTGAGCTCACAGATGAGGACAGATGTGTCACCATATGGACACCTTGCTGTGTTTAGATCATGAACATTCTCCATAGATGAATTCAAAGATTTTCATCTTTATGCTTTAATTTGTCCTTAAATCATGTTATTTTGAAACAAACAGCATTTGGGGAGAATGGACAAAGATGTCTGTATACTGATAGATATTAGATAGATTGATTTTAAAATTCCTGGAACAATTCTCTTTAATGACATTAAGAGCACTGAAGGAAATGAAAACACCAATTTATTTAATGTGAATTGCTTTCTGACTGTTTCATAAAATTTATATATAGTTTCATAAAGTACATCTTCAAAGCTTCTAAGTATGTATTATTTGAATGTAAAAATTCAATGGTAGTCCAGCATCTGTTGATCTGTTATCAAACCTGAAGACCTTAGTTCTTCAGGACCCACATGGTAGGAGAGTATAAACTCCCAAATGTTGTCCTCTGGTGTCTTTACATTTCTCTATCTCTCTGAAGCTTTCCTTCTCTCTCTGGCCCTGAGCCATGGTTCTTTGTTGTCCAAGATGGCTACAACTCACACCCATCCTTCTGCCTCAGCTTCATCAGTGCTGTGATTTCTGGCATCTGTCACCATGCTTAGCTCACAGACTTTTAGCCTTCTCCTCAAAAAACTCTCTTAAGTTCTTTTTTTTTTTTTTTTTTGGTTTTGAGTATGAAAAAAGAAATATATTACAGACTTAAATAAGTTTGATATATCTGGGGAAATGAACATAACCATTTTACTTTTATTTTCACATAGGTTTGGCAGGGCTGCTGACTGCCAATTCTGATATATCCCATGACAAATTAACTTCCAGTCACTCATTTTAAAAGTTTATGTCCTTTCTTTAACTATAGGAGCTGAAGGAGTTGCACCTACATAGTAAGAATAACAATATCAACCAACCAGACTCCCTAGTGCTCCCAGGGACTAAGCCATCAACCAAGGGGTACACATGGCTCTAGCTGCATATGTAGCAAAGGATTTCATTGTCAGGTATCAATTGGAGGAGAGGTCCTTGGTCCTATGCCCCAATGTAGGGGCATCTTGGGTGGGAGGTGAGATTGGGGTAAGTAGAGGAACACCCTCATAGAAGCAGGGAAAGGAGAATGGAATAAGGGGCTATGCTGGAGGAGGGAAACTGGGAAAGGGAATAACATTTGAAATTTAAATAAATAATATATCTAATTTTAAAAAAGTTTGTGGGACTGGAGAGATGACTCAGCATTTAAAAGCGCTGACTTCTCTTCTGAAGTTCATGAGTTCAAATCCCAGTAAACACATGGTGGTTCACAACCATCTGTAATGAGATCTGATGCTCTCTTCTGGTAGGGCTGAAGACAGCTGCAGTGTACTTATATATACTAAGTAAATCAATCTTAAAAAAATTATGTCTTTGAATTCAACTGCACATGAACATGTAGCTTATCTCTAGCAATCTTGGTTCTACTGTTGCTGAACAACTAGTTAAGTAAATTGATTATGTTGTTTTCCCAGTGAGATTTTCTTAGTCACTAATTATTTCGTGATATTTAGGATATGATGTTCATACATTAACAACAAAATCCTACAGAATTAGCTACACGTGAAGAAGTGAATACACATTTAATTTCATGCCTTATCATTCATTTTTGTAATTCTGCTTTAGATTCCAGGTTTCTTTACTCTGTATCACTGTGTGCCCATGAAAACATTGTTTACCCACCATTTTTACCCTAGCTTCCTTTTAATAAACATCCAGGGAATAAATCAGAATGCTTCGTCTCAGTAATGGCCACTCTATTCTCATTGAGAAAGCTGTCCAGATTATAGAGATGTCTGATGGCAATATATCTCTAGCTGGATAGCACCATCGGCTTCACTCAAGTCCATGCTTTGGTGTTGGGGCACACCATAAGGTCTATTTTTTAATTACTACATGTGTATTTAGTCTGTTTGTACATGTATGTGTGAGTGAATGAATGAATATGTGCTCCAGTGTGTGTAAATGGGGAGCAGAGAACAACTTGCAGAAGTTGGATCTCTCCTACCATACAGATTCAGGGATCAGACTCTGATCACCAGCACTGACAATAAAACATCTTCCTTTAGCCAACAAGACATCTTCCTGGTACCATAGGACATGTTCTAACTTTTTATTTCAAATTATAAAATTTTAGCAATTCACGTTGATGTTTACAAGGATGAAGTATTTAAGATCATTCAATCAGCTGTCTGGCCTCACCCTAAGTATGTGTTTACATGTCAGAAAGCTGATTTAATACAAACAGAAATTAGGATTTAATGGGATGCAATATGCATCCTGCACATATTTCCCCTCTTATACTGCTTGCTCTTCCCCTTTTCACACCATACATTACATATATATAAATATATATGTATATGTACATATATATGTATATGTATATATATATATATATATATATATATGAACAATCCCTTATCCAATACAAATACATAAGTACTTTGGAAAGACAAATGCAAACTTCCCATCCAGTAATGCAAATTTATTTACCCTGTATTTTAATATCATTACTGTGAGGCTAGAGGCAAAGGTCATATTATGTTGTTAATTTTAATATGTATGTTTTATTAAACCTCCACTTAGAAAAGATCTGATATAAGGCACAAGTTCTGCAAACACACAAACACAGACATACAAACAAACAAGCACATTTAGCAGTGGTGTCAATATAAAATATGGATCATAAAAGTGTTAAAAATTCTTGAAGGGTAAAAGAAACAAATATTAGGTTTCTTTCTGTTTCTTGCATATAAAAACAATTAAGCTAAGGCAAGTTTTTATTGTCAAAAAATATCACATTGATATTTCATGACATTAATCAGAAAAGACTTAGCTACTGAGGTTGTCGCCAGTAAGTGCTGAGCCATAAGTTAGACAGTCATGAGAGTGGAGTTTCAATGCACTAGTAGGCAATTCCCTGCATAATCTGAGCAACAGAGACCACTAGAAGTCTAAAGAAAGAGTCTATATGAAGCCGGGTCCTTATTTGGCTGTGTTGCTCTGTATTTTATGAGAACATAGCCAATGTATGGACTTTCTCAGTTCTTCTAGTTTGGGGACATATCCATCTATGTAAATAGTAAGACAGCTTTATAAACAATAGTTGAATGGGCACTTCTCTGAATATTTCATGAAATAAGAATTATCAAATTAAATTTTTTCCTTACATGGCTTTATTTACTAATTAAAACCTTCATTAGCATTTATTAGTTGAATAAAATAAAGCTTTGCATTGTAACATCTGCATATATGCATTTAATGCATATTTAAAGATACACCTCCATATGTGAGTTTAATCTATATTTAAAGATCAGTGTCACCTATTTACTATCTTTTTATCACCTCTTCCCATCTACTGATTTGATATATCCCTGCTATAGTTTCTGGCCTGCTATTATACAGCTGTTTTAATTAGTCTATGCCCCACATATGATACAAATGTGATAATTGTCTTTCTGAGTATAGCTTTTGTCACTTAACATGATGATCTCTGGTTTAATTTGGGGGCAAAATATGTAATTCAGCTATGTTCTTCCACACATATGCTGATGGGCCTTGGTTGATTCCACAACTCAGTTATGGTGGATAGGACAACAGTGAACCTGCTTTTGCAGGGATCTCTGTGGCCTGGTAAAGGTACAGCCTTTGCACATACACCATGAAGTGTGGAGTGCTAAGCTGAGCTCACACTGGAGCTCTGCTTTGAGTGTCTAAAACCCCTTCAGACCAAGCTCCATCAGGCTTATTCACTGCTGTGCGTTTTTACTACCTGGGTGAAACAGTCTGTTTTAGTTTATGCATTATATCCCTATTTTACTGCCCATCTTTATGTTTAAAGGTGTGTTAGATGAAAGAAATAAACCCCCAAGTTCCTAGGGTTTCCCTGAGAACATTCATTCTAGCATAATTTTGTACATCTCTCCAAAGTTCTGTAAAATGGCACAAAAATATGCTTGCTGCTACCCCCCCCAAATAAGCAACATGAATACAGAGGTGACTAAAATGGGGAGGACAGAGCCAAGTGGACTCATGTGGGGTGGGGATGGCCATAAAAGACTGAACTTTAACCCGGGATCCCTAGGGTGCCCTAATGAGCTGGTGGGACACAAAGCTGGGGGCAGTGTCAGTAGCTAGATGGCTCTGGGGGATAGATGCTTCTTGTCTTGGCCCTGGCTGCCACTTGACCCCACACCCCAGCTGCAAGCATCTTCACTTGGGCCCCTGGGCTTCTGATTCCTCCTCCTCATCTTCATACATTTCCCCCTCCTCCTCAGCAGTGGCGACCTGGTACTGCTGGTACTCAGAAGACAGGCTTTCCTAGCACATAAAATTCACGGGTTCAATCCCTAGTGCCACATAAATCTAGTATTATAATACTGCCTATATACTGCAACCCCATAGGAAAAATAACAATAGCAAGTAACAGGGCTCCCAGGTTGGACAAAACCACCAAAAAAGTGCATACATGGAGGGATCCAGGTCTCCATCTACATCCATAGCAGAGGATTGCCTTATCTGGCATCAGTAGGACAGGTGGCCCTAGGTCCTGTGAAAGCTTGGTGCTCCAGCATGGGGAATGCTAGAGTGGTGATGAGTGAGGGCATGAGTGGGTGGAGGAGCACCTCAAAGAGGCAAAGGGGAGGGGGATGGGATGGGGGTTTGCAGGGGGGCAACTGAGAAGGGGGACAACTTTTGAAATGTAAATAAATAAAATAACTAATAAAAATAAACCTTATTTCAAAAACTGTATAAGCCAGATATTATAATGTTTATATGTATAAACATTACCATCTGACACAATAGGGCAGGTAAATATATGATGAAGAGTAATTGTGACATCATGCACATGGCCCATTCAAGTATAAGCAGAACAAATTCATAGACATAAAGTTATACCCCTATCTGAGGAGTTATTGGCAATTGAAAGCTGCTTGGATAGAGACAATGTTCTTTAAGATTGTTTCCCTTTGTATGTTGACCACATTTCAGTGGAAGGCTACACACACAGAAATATTGAGTTAACTCATATTGAAGTTGATGAGAGTTGGGAAAAGTATTTTCAACACTGCTATCAGTTTTGGTTGAGCAGTGGATGAAAGGTGGTTATGAAGGAATTTTAGGGAGGACTGAATATATATAGTCAAAACACATTATATAAATTTTCAAAGAACTTTAAAGAAAAAAAGTGTTTAAAATTTCCTAAGAGTAAATATAGGAGAAAGAATACATCTGAGTGCTGTATTTCAATGTAAATAAAACAGAAAAAAATCTCTGTAAATGTGCAACAACTATCTTATCTATTAGAAACCATTTCTGGACAAGAAACTGATAAAAAATCATTAAAAGTATTTTTATTAGCTGTTTATGGCAGAGAATAATTTCATAGTACAAATCCATGATGAGATAAAATGGGAAAAATATTGAATACCACATTAAAAAAACATATCACTTAACTTTGAGAAAAGGCAGCTGTCTACATAAATAGAGATAGATAGATGGGGTGGGTGGGAGAATGAGGAAGGGATAGAGAGAGGAAGGAAGGATGAGGGAGAAGGAGATGGAGAGGGCTAGGGTCAAATGTAGAGACATACTTTTGTCTTTTTCTTTTCCTATTCTTTCTAAATGTTACTATAAATGAATAGAAGAATTTCCCTCAAATAAACTAACATCCTTCTCACCCTCTGTTAGCAGCCAGTGATTAAATCTTCCTGACATCCAGCTGCTCTGAAATCCTCATTGAGGGGGAGCACAATACATCTAGTCTTTTCTAATGACTAAAAAACATAAGAAAATTTCAAACTCGAGAACATGAATATGAAGAAAACTATAAGTTAAGTCCAAATGTGATAGATAAGAGCAGAGGCTGAGTACAAAACATATTGCCTGTGGCTAGCCTTTGATTTCAGGATGAGGATTAGTGTTTAACCTCTACTGCTGTGTTGACCCCTGTGTGCTAAAGAACACAGTGAAACCCAATCTTTAGGGCAGATGTTTAAAGTGGGAGGCACACAAAATATTGTGTGCAGAAAGTGAGCTGGCACACAGAAGATGGGCATATGCCCTACAGAGATGGCAGATCCCACGAAAGGTGTTGTGTTGGGAGGAATGCCTGCCTAAACAAAAGAAATGTGTAATAGCCACTGGCATTTGAAAGATCAGATCAAAATTTATATGTTGTATACATTGCTTGCATCTCAATGACACACTATGTACCTAAACAATACCATTATTTATTTGAAATTCAAGTTTCACTTAGTCTCCTGTGTTATTTCTGACAAACATAAGAAAAACATACTTCCCAGAAATATAAACCCTGGTGCTGAGCTCTGAGAGGGAACAGAAAGTGGGGAAGCTTGAACTAACAGTAGACAGTGATGTCTGCAGATACTGACCTTGCAATATATATGCTCACAGTATATATCCACGCCCTTTCTACAGCAGTATTTCTGAGCACCATGCCCACACAGTAGCTGATAATGTGACAAAGTAAGCAATGATAAGGTAATAAAAGGCATGGTCCATTACAGGCCTTCTTAGGTGCAAAAGTGCATTGTCAGGAAGAGACAACTTTACTATCCCTACTTAGTTTGGTAGGTTATTCAAAGAAATAAACTGCCAACAGATCCAGAGGAATGAATGAATGCACACCAGTTAGATTCAGTAGCACAAGGCCATGTGGTCTTTAAGAAGAGGGCTGAATGTCCACAAAGTCTGAAGGTTTGTGAGCTTGTATATCATCTTAATCACAGAGCAAAGGGCTGGGTATAATAAGGAAAGATAGACTGTAGAAGATGAATGAACTTTCTTCTCTGTGCCTTTAATAAGTCATTATTTCCTGAAAGTTGAACCTCCTGGGCAAGGTTCTGAGGATAGTACTCTTCCTGGGGGAAGAATATGTAATTGTGAAGATAAAGATAGGCTAGAGAAGACATCTCTTTGAGCTTTTCTTCTCTTTTAAATGCCTTGCACTCTAATAATCTCTAGGTACAGCCAACATACTTTAGGTGGCATGCCATATTATGAAAACTCTTATAGACGTGTTTTGGAGTTACATGCTCTTCTTTCTGCTGTACGCATAAAAACAAATGCATACACATGATCTTACATATACAAAAATATCTATGTGAACACTATATATATGCATAAATATAAATATAAATTAAATATAAATGTAAATGTAAATGTAAATATAAATATAAATTAAAAATAAATATAAATTAAATATAATATAAATATAAATTAAATATAAATATAAATTAAATATAGATATAGATATAGATATAGATATAGATATGAGTATGAGTATGGATATGGATATGGATATGGATATGGATATAGATATAGATATAGATATAGATATAGATATAGATATGGATATGGATATGGATATGGATATGGATATAGATATAGATATAGATATAGATATAGATATAGATATAGATATGAGTATGAGTATGGATATGGATATGGATATGGATATGGATATGGATATAGATATAGATATAGATAATATAAATAAATATAAATATAAATATAAATATAAATATAAATATAAATATAAATATAAATATAAATATAAATATATATGGCAGTAGCTTAAATGCTATGGACTTAAGAAAGTCCAAGTTTTGCTAAGTGCCTCCATCATAGGGTAGGAATTTAGATGGTAACAATATATTATTTTTCAATGTAGTGAATACACTGACACCTCAGGAAACATAGTGGAGATAAGGGAGATGGATGACTGTTAAAGGCCTCCTGGTTGTGAACACAGTATATATTAATTATCTTCAAATAATAAGAATTATTACATTTGTATTACATTCTGCTTCATTTTTTTCTATAAAAGAAAATGCAGACATCACATTCTCTGTTCTGACATGTTGACACAGCTGAAAAAAAAATGTCCTCTATTGACACAGTACAAATGCAATCACCAAACACCAAATTTGTTAGCAGATTGAACAATAAGTTGCTTCTCAGGATAGTGAAAAATAATTTAATTTTGGTTTTAAGTATCATTGACTGAAATCATTTTGTATAGGCTAAATGGGCTGACATATGTACTATGCATAAAAATGGATGCATACATACATACATTTATACATATGCATGGATGCATATATGAACCCACACACAAAGAGTTTGATATAAAGCACTAGCTTAAACGCTATGGACTTGGTCCAAGTTCTACAAAGTGCCTCCAGCTCTACAGTCCTAGGACAGCTGAGTGTTAGCACAGCAGGAGTGTTAAGGCAGAGCATCAGAGGAAAGCTGGTGTGATAATATATGAAATTCATATCACATGGCTCTAGGAAGGTGAGGGTTCACTGTGAAGTGCTGGGCAGAAGACAGCAGACATCCCAGGTGAAAATTTATCCTCCTTGGTGTTACATTGTGGAAACACAGTCAACAATGACTTAAAAATCTTCAAAGCTAAAGATCCAGTGTGACATGCCTCACAATTTTACATTTCATAAAATATCAGAGTACAATTTAGCATAAACATGGCTTTTATTTTTGTTATAATGCTCCATTATGTTCACAGCAGCCTTATTTATAATAGCCAGAAGCTAGAAAGAACCCAGATGTCCCTCAACGGAGGAATGGATACAAAAAAATGTGGTATATATACACAATGGAATACTATTCAGCCATTTGAAACAATGAATTCATGAAATTCTTAGAGAAATGGATGGAGCTGGAGAACATCATACTAAGTGAGGTAACCCAGTCTCAAAAGAATACCCATGGTATGCACTTACTGATAAGTGGATATTAGCCTAGAATCTTGGGACACCAAAGACACAATCCACATACCAAATGATGTCCGACAAGAAAGAAGGAGTGGACACTGGTTCTGGAAAGACTCAAAGCATCAGTGTAGGGGAATGCCATACAGGGAAGTGGGAAAGGGTAGATGGGGGAACAGGGGGAGGGAAAAGGGTATGTGGGACCTTTGGGGGGCAGGGAACTAGAAAAAGGGTAATGAAATGTAAATATAGAATATATCCAATAAAAAAGAAAGAAAATATCCAATAAAAACAAACAAAAAACTAATACAGGTTATCTTCCCTATCAATGAATGTCTGTAGCTATGGTTTACTTCATTTGTTCTCTCTCTGTCATCACAGAATCACAAAAATATTTGCATTTTTTCCTAACAATTCCTTGGCCTTAAACAATCCAAGATATTTTAGCATGCTTCTTAAACACTTTTAACTCCTGTACATTCCAAGTGAAATGATTCAGTTCAAATTCATTTAACTCCTAACATGTATCTGTGAGTACAGCTTTAAGATATTATAAAAATATATTAGTACTGGGAAGTCACTTCAACTGAGGAAACTCAATGACTCAAACATGCCAACTGTATTGTGTATAAAAGCTGGAAATCAAAACACACCGTTCTTTCACGCCCACCCTGCTTGTCAGATGTTGACCCCTTTTGCGAGTACAATAATGCCAATATACTTCCTTCTGGACAACAAAGTATCTACTTCCCACACTCTCTTGAGACCCTTATCTCCTGCTCCAGCTCATGAAGCCAGGTCATCGAAGACTAAGATCTTTAGACCTGAGGGTCAAATGATTCTGTTCTCTAAGTTTTCCTCTCCAGTGTTCTCCACTTACCTAGAACAGAGCAAAGCAGAACCTGGGGTCTGACAAGAGGCTGAGTCTGACAAGGAACTGGCTACCAGCAAAGGGCAGAGATGGAACTCTCTATCCTGCACTTTCTTAGTCTTTCTGTCTTTGCTTATCTTCAACTGGCATGAAGGCTTCAGCTCCCCCTTCCTCTCAATACACAACCATTGTTTTGCAATTGTTTGTTGTAATAGAATTCATGATATTAGCTATATAGTAAAAATTATGATTTCATAGAGTCTGAGATATTTTTAGCTTTTATTTAATTCAAAATATTCTGAAGTAGAAACTGACTCAGAAAAAATTTCTGTGGCACATTTGGACAGACACCAGGAAGTATCTTATGTTAGTGGAGGTTATGCCAGATGCTATGGTGAACAGAGCTTTGTTTCTCATAGGATTCTGTGGAGCTGTTGTAAAAGCCAATCATCCACTGAAAGGCAGTAAATCCCAGGTATAAACATAATATTTCCATTACTTTCAATCACTGATTAATTTTGCCTTTATAGAAAGAAAACCATTATCCTGTCATAAAGCAATATTTCCAGTAATCCAAACTAAGCAGGTGTGCTTCTCATGGGACTTCTCAATGACAGACAACAGGACAGGTTTTGGCAGACTCTAGAAGTGTGACATCTTTGCATCCACATCCATGCCCTACAAAACAGCTGCACTAATGGTAACTCAGGACTCCAGTAACCTATGCTTTCAAAGAATAACCATGAAATAGGGCAAAAGGGAAATGCGATGATGTGAGCTTTCGTGATTGTACCACCTTAGTATGATGTTAACCAATTGACTTGGTTGTTTATCTGGTGTAACTTCACTTCATCCTGGGCACAGGGAGAAAGAACAAAATAAAGCCCCAGGCCTCCTGAGTGGCAGAGTAGTGATGGTGTGGTTCACTGTTCTCCCACTCCCTGGAGACACTGACCCACATCTTCCATCTCCTTTGATTATTTTATTCCCTTGCTTACTGAAGTAATTACTGATAGACTCATTCTATGAATGAAGATTATTTTTCTCATTTTTGAGATCACATACTGGTTGGCTTAAATATTTTGTCAATTATTTTTAAGTTAGTTTGTTTTTATTAATTAGAAGTCATATTCATCTAAAAATAAATCAAATTACAACAGTAATTTCACTTATAATTCATGAAGAAAAACTCAGAAGCAAGAATGGTGGGGCTAAGAGAGTTGCTTCCTGGTGAAATAGGATGTTCCTATGTGTATCTGGATACATGATCCATACACATTCCTTACGAGACAGTATGAGCTCTTCCTCTCTTGTCTGTGCTCCCTTATCCATCCTCCTCTTTCCCCTCTCTCCTTTTCCCCTCTCCTGTCTCTCTTTCCATGTGCTCATTGTTGGCCTCTCTCTCTCTCTCTCTCTCTCTCTCTCTCTCTCTCTCTCTCTCCCTCTCTCTGTCTGTCTCTCCTCTCTCTTTCTCTGCATGTATCTGTCTCTATTACCTTCCCAACTCCCTCCCTGTGCCCTGAATAAATTATTCTATACAAAAAAATAGATAGTGTGAGTAGATTGAATTACACCTTATAGCTACCCTTCTCTTTGCAGAACAGAATAATAGACAGATTCCAGGAATTTCTTGAATATTTTATAATAATCCAATAACCACAAATGGAGTAATAAAGTAGATGTATTTTCAGATATTTTTATGACTTTTTGAGCAGACAAATATTTACAATAGTTAAAGGGTTCATATGGCAACCCAATTATTTTTAATCTTATACAGTTTGTATCATTTGGGAGCTGTTGAGGTTTATGGTTGAATATTTCTTTATGCATGGAAGCATACATTAAAACCTTCTATCTAGCTGTGCAAGCATGGTCTACTCAATAAAAGGAAACTTTCTTTAGATTCTCTTATAATCTGGTACAACTTACAGTTGGGGCTTATGGACTTCTAGATCAGAGAGCTGAAGCAAGACCAGAGTGATTTGTTGGCTCATATTCAAGGCAGATTTGTTTTCCTCCCACATATTGTGTCAGACAAATTTGCTGAGAAAGTATCTGGGATAGTGCATTCTGTTTAATTCAATGAGAGAGTCTCTTAATTTGAGTACACTGCAGAACATCAGCTGAATCTCCTCTGCTGATTTAATTAGATAGAGTTCAATGTTAATTATTTGAAATCTAGAGGTTTGAAGTTCCACAGATGAAAACCAGATATATAATTCTTTTAAAATAGAAGAAAATTGCAGTAGTGAAAATGTTTGCACAGGTCTTAGGAAATGCAGATATGCTAAACACATACTGAATTATTCATCACTGTACTTCTTTTGAATGACATGTAGCTTTTACTGACCTGTCTAATTTTACTTTCACAATTTCATATTTTTATAAAAATGTATGTTTCCAGAATGGTTTTCATAAAAAAATGTATTCACTATGTTATTGTGCCTTGCAAATAAGGGTGGCTCAGTTCTTTTCTTCAGTGTGTCTTATAGATCTTGTTTTAGAATGATACATTGGTAAGTTTTTAAAATCTGCAAGTGCCCTGTATAAGAAAGTAAGAGATGTAAATGGAAACCTCATTTTGCTTGGTTTTTATATGGAAATCATATGCCAAATGACAGCACCGAATCCAATTTAAATACATGTCAATACTTTGAGCTATTTTAGTATTTTTTCCTCTTGAGCTACATGGTGTAGCCAAAATGCTGTGACAGAAACTGCCTTATTTGCGCTTTCTCTTTTTTTTTCCCAGAGGGACAGCAAACTATTTATTACTTTGAGTGGAAAAGAGAAATTGGGGCTTATTTCACTGTTTCCAGGTATTTTAGACCATGAAGAATGTATTTTTTAAAATCCCAAATGTATTTAAGTTGTGTCATTAGACACAGGTGTCCTCAGGAAAAAAAAAAACCAAAACAATGATGTCCTGCTGTCAGAACATAACAGATGTTATTGGCCAGGAGTACCTGCTATATAATACTATGTAAACATATTTGCATATAAGTGTATATATTTTTTCTCTCTAAGTACTCCCTGGGACCAGTGTTTCTATGATGTTGCTCCCCCACCCCGTCCTGCCTCAGTACCCTGGCATTCCCCTACACTGGGTCATCAAAGCTCAACAGGACCAAGGGTCTCCCCTCCCATTGGTGCCAAATAAGGCCATCCTCTGCTACATATGCAGCTGGAGCCATGGGTTTCTCCATGTGTACTCTTCGGTTGGTATTTTACGCCCTGGGAGCAAAGGTCAGTCTGGTTGGTTGATATTGCTGTTCTTCCTGCAGGGTTGCAAACCCCTTCAGTTCTATTCTTTCCCTAACTCCCCCATTGGTGTCCCTGCATGCACTCTGATGTTTGGCTGAGTGCATTCCCAGCTGTATTGGTCAGGCTCTAGCAGAGCCTCTCAGGAAACAGCTATACCAGGTTGTTTTCAGCAAGTGCTTCTTGGGAACAGTAATAGTGTCTGGGTTTGGTGTTTGCAGACAGGATGGATCGCTAGGTGGGGCAGTCTCTGGATTGATCTTTGCTTCAGCTACTTTCTAAAAGATTCTGTGAGTCTGTCTTAAAAGCTTAGTAAACATGGCATTATATCAGTTGCAGTGTTCTGTTGGTGTTAGACTCCAGACTTCTCTTCTTCTATCCTCAAAAGTATTGTGTGAATCCTGGGTTCAAAATTTTTCTGTCAACAGATTTTAGAGTCTGATTTCATATATATATATATATATATATATATATGTGTGTGTGTGTGTGTGTGTGTGTGTGTGTGTGTGTGAGTGTGTGTGTGTCTATGTTAGGTTCTCTAGAGTATATATATATGTGTGTGTGTGTGTGTGTATGTATGTATATGTATATTTCATATGTATATGAAATCATATATATGATCTATCTATATCTCTATGAGTTAGGATTCTCTAGAGTCACAGTATATGTGTATATATATGAAGTCACATAACAGCATTTCCCTTTCAGTACTCAATTGGATTAGCTCACCCATTGACATTGTGTTAAAAATAATATCAGGACATCATGAAAGAAGATTTTCTCCTTCAGTTTTGGATGAGCACAATTCCCCTGAATATATATTTCTTTGCTACTTGGAGATAGAGTGCTGAGCCAAAAACCAAGGTCCTTTTGTACCAGAAACAATGTTTTAATTTTAGATGGTACAATAAACTTATTAAAGTGGGCAAAGAAGAGCACAGTTTATTCAGTGATTTACAAGATACTGGAGCACTACCCCCATAATATTAATGAGTTTTGGCTGCTATTCAACTTATCAAACAGTCCAAGAATCTAATTCAGTCCAACAAGTTTGGTGTCTCAGCTGATCTTTATATATTGGAATCCTAAAGAAATAAGTTCCAAAGTCATCAAAGTAATGGATGTTCTAGTAGGGAAGGGCAAGCAGGGAAAGAGAAAAGCCTTCCTTCTGCTATTTCTTCACATAGACTTCCAGCAGCAGGTGTGATCCAGATTAAAGGTGTGTCATCCCAACTCAAGATCTGAATCAAAGATGTGTCTTTTCCAGTAGATTCACCCACTTCAAACCAAGAAGGTTTCTCACAGATATGCTCTCCATTTCTGTATCATAGTTCATTCCAGAAAATAGTCAAGTTAACAGTAAAAAATAGTTATCATACTATAGTCTAAACATATTCAACTCCCTGTTAAAATGAAATATTTAAAAATATTCTTAGGAGGTGAGAAGCAGGTTTTAAATTCATGTGCCTTAGAGACCCCGAGGCAGGTAATTTCCTGATACACATTAATTATTACAAAGGAAATGAGATGAACATGACATTTACTTTAAATTCTTATGTTTATACATATTTCTTTGAACTTGCCAGGTTATGTGTCAGAATACATTTTACCTCCCAGGTCCCTAATTCCTTAATTATTCAATAATAAAATAATCTCTGCTCACTTAGCTATTAATGATGCTGCAGCAAAAAGACATCAGTGGAAGAGCGTGTGTAACTTATGGAGTACACTTTACCACACCAAGTAAATTTGAGGATAATGTAAATGTGCCTTAAAGAATATAATTTCTATAGAGACAGTAGTTGGATTTGTTTTACAGTTGGTTGGATTGAATTCTTCCTGGTGACACCATCTCTAATATGATAACTTGCATTAAATTTCAGTTTGTGAGTTTAAATAATTAATTTTATAAACTAATGTAGAGGTTTGTGTGTGTGTGTATGTGTGTGTGTGTGTCTGTGCACACGCACACGCGTGCATGTGCACGCGTGTTTGGTGTACATGCCTCTGAGTTATTATGGTATCATGAATGTGGGTGCATACATGTATATGGCATGTAGAAACCAGTGATTGATGTCACATGCATTTTTCATGAGCTCTCATCTCTAGTTGCCTCACTATATTGCCTACCCTCTTTTAACTTTCAACTCCTATGCATTTCAACTGAAGATGAGGAGATCAATGAGTAAGACTTGATTTGGTATTGATAGTGATGGATTTTATTTTTACTTTTTTCAAAGGAAGAATATTTCATGAAAGAAATAAGCACTATTTTGTATTTAAGTCACAGTATTATTGATAGAGAACATTTGCTTAGTTCTAAGCACTAGAAAAGTGTAGGTAAATTTAGCATAAGGCATTGACAATTGATAAGAGGGACTAGAAAGATGGCTCAGAGAAAAAAATACATTTTGGTCTTAAAGAGGACCTGGTTACATGGTGGTCCATAAACTTTGCCTTTGATAACTGCAGTTCCTGGGAGTTCAGTGCCTTCTTCTGGCCTCTACTGACAGGAGGCACAGATGTGATACATAAATATGCATGCACACAAACACCCAAATATACAAGGTATAAATAACTATATATTGTATATAATGTTTTCATACACACTTTTTGGGAAAATAGTTTTGAAAATAGACACTCTGATACTGAAAAATCTACTCTGTTGGATGTGCTTCATGAGAAAATACCCAGCTATAAAGATTCTGTTTGTCTTCTGCAATTTAGACGTTCCTACTCTGAACCCAAATAATTCTAGTTGACCATTATCTCTAATATCACACAGATGTGTTCTAAAATATATTAGTTAAATTTAGAAGAATATAAGTGTTCTGTAACACCTGTTAGTGGTGTTCAGCACACACTGTCCACAATGCTTCTCACACTGAAGGCTTTGTAAACATTCCTCAATTCTAAAAGTGGAATTTTTTAAAATGGAGAAGAAAGCATAAATATGTGGTAGTCAGAGAGTATATGCATAACCAGGCAAAGGGCTATTTTTAAAAATACCTAATAAGGGCTTGCATGGTCTTCAAAGTTGGTGTAACTTGATCTTAATAAAGCTAGCATTTATAAAGGAAGATTGCACCTCAGCCACCGAATCTGAAATGGATTGATTTCTGTTGTCACTTTCATTCCATTTGCTCTGGTAAGACACAAACTTGTTCTGAGCATAATGTTGGTCTGTAATAACATGGTGAGAGACTGTAAGCCTTTTACCCTCCAACATGAAGCAGTGGACAAAGCACCATGCCTAGAGTAGACTTAAAGATGGCTGCATCATCTGAGCACCAATAAAAATTACTCGATTGAAGTTATTCCAAGTCTGTATGCAAACTATGTAAATTCCTACAAAACCAACTGAAAAATTCAATTAGCACCTGATAAAGTCACCATAAGGCAAAGTGAGCTATTTTTTTATAAATTTTTTCAATGCTTTAAACAAAAAAATAGGTTGGAAATTATATTGAGATAGTTAGCACTAACCCTAATTGCTATTTTAGTGGTGTCTAGTAATGTGGATATATGACTCTCTCAACAAAGAGGATTTGGATACAAGATATCCAAAGGGTTGCCTTTGAGACATCCTCATTTGTTTTAAGAAAAATATATGTAAATCACCACCCTCTACACAGTAAAAGGTTTTAATTAATGCCAAAGAGAGGTGTTGTTTACTTTTGAGGTATTTAATATCAAGTGGGAACTCTGCCTAGAACCAGTGGAATTATGTTTTCTTATTAATATCTTATAATATTTCCTCATCTCAAGGACATTTCTGTTCTACAGTGAAGTTGTCATGCTGCATCTTATCAGCTTGATTGTATTTTGCCTTACTCTCTCTACTATGAAACAGAAAACATTATTTTAAATAACTTAATAGTAAAATTTTCACATTTCCTTCCAACCAGAAATAAGTTCACAATATTTTGTATGCAAAAAATACATTATGAGCCTTAAAACGAGTTGGATTACTTTGTCATTTTTTATTTACCAATGACACATTTTTCCTTATATACATATTAAATTAGAAAAATATTCCAAAGACCCCACTGATTATTTAATTCATACCTATAAGACTCAATTTATTTAGAATTGACAGACAACAGATTGTTATGGGAAATATAACACCACAAGAAGTAGCAAAATTAATCAGCTCCATCTAAACTGGAGTATACACAATCGATTTTCTTCTAACCAGTAATTATTAGTCATTAGACATTGAGGAAAAATAAACTTACATGTGATATATTCTTAAAATAACAATTTAATAATGAATTTCAATATCGGATCTGGAAAACCAAATTTCTCTTGATAGAATAAAAATTACCATTTGTAACAAAATTCATATGGTATGTTAAATGCCTTTTTCTTCTGACCATAGTCTTCTGACACACCTAAGTACACTTTGAATTAGGGTTCCCACCTGTCTTAGTCAGGGTTTCTATTCCTGCACAAACATCATGACCAAGAAGCAAGTTGGGGAGGAAAGGGTTTATTGAGCTTACACTTCCACACAGCTGTTCATCACCAAAGGAAGTCAGGACTGGAACTCAAGCAGGTCAGAAGCAGGAGCTGATGCAGAGGCCATGGAGGGATGTTACTTACTGGCTTGCTTCCTCTGGCTTGCTCAGCCTGCTCTCTTATAGAACCCAAGAATACCAGCCCAGAGATGGCACCACCCACAAGGGGCCCTCCTTCACTTGATCACTAATTGAGAAAATGCCCCACAGCTGGATCTCATAGAGGCACTTCCCCAAGTGAAGCTCCTTTTCCTATGATAACTCCAGCCTGTGTCAAGTTGACACACCAAACTAGCCAGTACAATTGACCCCTTGTCAACTTGACACACCAACATATCACTATTAAGCCTCAACCCTTAATTTCTTATTCATCCCCAAGATCTCAATAATGTAAAAAGTCCCACAGTCTTTACATATTAAAAGTTCAATCCCTTTAAAAATTCAAGTCTCTGAACTGTGGGCTCCACTAAAATACCTTCTTTCAAGAGGGAAAAATATCAGGGCACAGTCACAATCAAAAGCAAAACTCAAACTCCAATGGTTCAATGTCTGGGATCCAACTCACGATCTTCTGGGCTCCTCCAAGGGCTTGAGTCACTTCTCCAGCTCTGCCCTTTGTAGCACACACCTTGTCTTCTAGGCTCCAGCTGCCTGTACTCCACTGCTGCTGCTGTCCTTGGTGGTCATCGCATAGTACTGGCATCTCCAAGCCTCAACTCTTTTGCATGACCCCTTCAGTCCTGGGCCATCAATTACAACTGAGGGTACACTTTCACCAATGGCCTTCCGTGGCCTCTCAGCGTACCAAGCCTCAGCTGTTCTTCATGATGCCTTCATGCCTTCAAAAGCAGTACCACCTGGGTGACTCTTACACAGTACCAAGTCCTGCTACAGCACGAGGCACAACCTTGGCTATCTGGAACACATCCTCTGTGCTCTCAGAAAACACTTCCCAGAAGATTTCACCTCAGTGATGCTGGTTTCTTCTTAATCACCGCTAATTTCTTAGCTTCAGCTAACCAGCATCAATAGTCCCAGTAACACAAAGGCTGACTTTAATGGTTTTGGTATCTTGTTACTCACAGCTGATTCTTCAGCCCCAGCTAACCAAAACCACAGAATCTTCATGGCCCTGATAAGAGTCTTTAATTTTCCCTCTGAAACTTCACAAGCCAGGCCTCCATCTTCTGCACTGTTCTCAACATAATCTTCCAAGCTCCTACACATCTCACAGAGGTCTCAACAGTGAATTGACCATCTAATCCAAAGTTCCAAAGTCCTTCCACAGTCCTCCCCAAAACATGGTCAGGTTGTCACAGGAATACCCCACTCCTGGTACCAATTTGTCTTAGTCAGGGTTTCTATTCCTGCACAAACATCATGACCAAGAAGCAAGTTGGGGAGGAAAGGGTTTATTGAGCTTACACTTCCACACAGCTGTTCATCACCAAAGGAAGTCAGGACTGGAACTCAAGCAGGTCAGAAGCAGGAGCTGATGCAGAGGCCATGGAGGGATGTTACTTACTGGCTTGCTTCCTCTGGCTTGCTCAGCCTGCTCTCTTATAGAACCCAAGAATACCAGCCCAGAGATGGCACCACCCACAAGGGGCCCTCCTTCACTTGATCACTAATTGAGAAAATGCCCCACAGCTGGATCTCATAGAGGCACTTCCCCAAGTGAAGCTCCTTTTCCTATGATAACTCCAGCCTGTGTCAAGTTGACACACCAAACTAGCCAGTACACCACCTCATCAGCAATAACAAAATAAAGCACATATTCAGCATCATGACTTCTAATCCACTTACTGTTTGTGAGACACAAAAAGACATTTCTTTCTCCCTGGTTACATATCTTGGCCATTTTTGTCATGTTCCTAGAGACTTTCTACCTTTGTCATGTTTGCAAATAACTGAGTGAAAGGAATATTATTAGGAATTATGAGATGGGCCATGGTCTTCACAAAACATAGAAACTACATCTCCTGACTACCTGGATAGCTGCATTACACAGAGGTTCTAGTAGACAAAAGTCTCCCAGGACTACAGGAGAAACATTTGAGGAGGAGAGTACAGTTTTCAGTCACTTTAACGCCACTTGAATGTGTTTTAAGACTAATGGTGTACAGGGAGTCTTACCCTTTTCTGCTGTTCTTTAGCGAGTGTTTTATATCAGAGCTGATTTTTCTGCTATGGAAATGACAGCTGCCAACTCTATCATCTGAAAGTTTGTCTGAGAATAGTATGTCTTTAATATGGCTTTGAAAAAACTTAAAGGGATCCTTTGCCGCAGAGCACCATATCCAGGTTGCACAGGGAGACAGTTAAACTCCCAGGAGTGCAGAGAGGCCTGAGATTGAAGATAGGACCACCTCTACTGTTCGGAGGTACCAGTCCAAAACACTGAGGACACAAGAGCCCAGGAGTAGCCTAGGACAGGATTCTTCCAATTTTCATCTGCACCCAGTTCTGATCTTGGGCCACAGAGACACATACACAAATACCACCACAAGAGAGCTATTCTCCCAGAAGTGCCTACATACCTCTGTGCACAGTGAGAACAGGTCTACAAGGAATACAGATACACAGGCATGCAGGACAGATAAGCCACAGTCAGAGACAGCAAGACCAGCTAACACCAGAGATAACCAGATGGCAAAAGCCAAATGCAAGAACATTATCAACAGAAACTAAGGCAAAATGACACCATCCTAACCTAGTTCTCCCACAACAGCAAGCCCTTGATATCCCAAAACACTGGAAAAACAAGATTTAAAATCATATCTCATGATGCTGATAGAGTACTTCAAGAAGGACATAAATAAATCCCTTAAAGAAATATAGGAGAACATGAATAAACAGGTAGAAGCCTTTATGGAAGAAACACAAAAATCCTTTAAACAATTATAGGAAAACACAAACAAATAAGTGAAAGAACTAAATAAAACCACCCAGGATCTAAATATGGAAGTAGAAACAATAAAGAAATCACAAAGGGGGACAACTCTGAGGATAGAAAACCTTGTTAAGAAAACAGGAGTCATAGATACAAGGATCAACAACAGAATATAAGAGGTAGAAGAAACTATCTCAGGTGCTGAAGATACCAGAACATTGACACAGCAGACAAAGAAAATGCAAAATGCCAAAAGCTTGTAACCTAAAACATCCAGGAAACTGATGGCATAATGAGAAGATCAAACCTAAGGATTATAGGTATAGAAGATTTACAACTTATAGGGCTAATAAATCATTACCAAAATTATAGAAGAAAACTTTCCTAACCTAAAGAAAGAGATGCTCATGAACATACAAGAATTCTACAGAACTCCAAACAGACTGGACCATAACAGAAATTCCTCCCATTATATAATAATCAAAACTACAAATGCACTAAACAAAGAAAGAATATTAAAAGCAGTAAGGGAAAAAGGTCAAGTAACATATAAAGACAGACCTATCAAAATTACATCAGACTTCTCACCAGAGACCATGACAGCTAGAAGATCCTGGGCAGATCTTAAAAAGTCCCTAAGAGAACACAAGTGCCAGCATAGACTACTATAACCAGCAAACTCTCAATCACCATAGATGGAAAATCTAAGATATTCCATGATAAAACTAAATTTACACAATATCTTTCCACAGATTCAACCCTACAAAGGATAATAGATGGAAAACACCAATACAAGGAGGGAAACCATACCCTAGAAAAAGCAAGAAGTAGTCTTCTTTCAACTAACCCCAAAAAAGATAACCACACAAATAAAAATAACATGAAGCAGAAATCACTATTCCTTAATGTCTCTTAACAGCAATGGACTCAATTCCCCAATAAAAAGACATAGACTAAAAGACTGGACATGTGTACTGGCTACTTTGGTGTGTCAACTTGACACAGGCTGGAGTTATCACAGGAAAAGGAGCTCATTTGGGGAAGTGCCTCTATGAGATCCACCTGTGGGGCATTTTCTCAATTAGTGGTCAAGTGAAGGAGGGCCCCTTGTGGGTGGTACCATCTCTGGGCTGGTATTCTTGGGTTCTATAAGAGAGCAGGCTGAGCAAGCCAGGGGAAGCAAGCCAGTAAGTAGCATCCCTCCATGGCCTCTGCATCAGCTCCTGCTTCCTGACCTGCTTGAGTTCCAGTCCTGACTTCCTTTGGTAATGAACAGCTGTGTGGAAGTGTAAGCTCAATAAACCCTTTCCTCCCCAACTTGCTTCTTGGTCATGATGTTTGTGCAGGAATAGAAACCCTGACTAAGACAAATTGGTACCAGCGTAGTGGGGTATTCCTGTGACAACCTGACCGTGTTTTGGGGAGGACTGTGGAAGGACTTTGGAACTTTGGATTAGATGGTCCATTCAGTGTTGAGACCTCTGTGAGATGTGTAGGAGCTTGGAAGATTATGTTGAGAACAAGGCAGAAGATGGAGGCCTGGCTTGTGAAGTTTCAGAGGGAAAATTAAAGACTCTTATCAGGGCCATGAAGATTCTGTGGTTTTGGTTAGCTGGGGCTGAAGAATCAGCTGTGAGTAACAAGATACCAAAACTATTAAAGTCAAACTTTGTGTTACTGGGACTATTGATGCTGGTTAGCTGGAGCTAAGAAATTAGCGGTGATTAAGAAGAAACCAGCATCACTGAGATGAAATCTTCTGGGAACTGTTTAGCCAAGGTTGTGCCTCATGCTGTAGCAGGACTTGGTACTGTGTTAGAGTCACCCAGGTGGTACTGCTTTTGAAGGCATGAAGGCATCATGAAGAACAGCTGAGGCTTGGTACACTGAGAGGCCATGGAAGGCCATTGGTGAAAGTGTACCCTCAGTTGTAATTGATGGCCCAGGACTGAAGGGGTCATGCAAAAGTGTTGAGGCTTGGAGATGCCAATACTATGCAATGTCCACCAAGGACAGCAGCAGCAGTGGAGTACAGGCAGCTGGAGCCTAGAAGACAAGGTGTGTGCTACAAAGGGCAGAGCTGGAGAAGTGACTCAAGCCCTTGGAGAAGCCCAGAAGATCGTGAGTTGGATCCCAGACATTGAACCATTGGAGTTTGAGTTTTGCTTTTGATTGTGACTGTGCCCTGATATTTTCCCTCTTGAAAGAAGGTATTTTAGTGGAGGCCACAGTTCAGAGACTTGAATTTTTAAAAGACTCCTTTATCAAAGATCAAGTGACCATAAGTCTGTGGGTTCATTTCTGGGTCTTCAATCCTATTCCACTGATCTACTTGCCTGTTGCTGTACCAATACCATGCAGTTTTTAACACAATTGCTCTGTAGTACTGCTTGAGGTCAGGGATATTGATTCCCCCAGAAGTCCTTTTATTGTTGAGAATAGTTTTAGCTATCCTGGGTTTTTTGTTGCTCCAGATGAATTTGAGAATTGCTCTTTCTAGATCTATGAAGAAATGAGTTGGGATTTTGATGGGGATCGCATTGAATCTGTAGATTGCTTTTGGCAAGATGGCCATTTTTACTATATTGATCCTGCCAATCCAGGAGCAAGAAATATTTTTCCATCTTCTGAGGTCTTCTTCGATTTCTTTCTTCAAGGACTTGAAGTTCCTGTTGTACAGATCTTTCGCTTGTTTGGTTAGTTACGCCAAGATACTTCATGTTGTTTGTGGCTATTGTGAAGGGTGTTATTTCCCTAATTTCTTTCTCAGCCTGCTTGTCCTTTGAGTACAAGAAGACCACTGACTTGCTTGAGTTAATTTTATAACCTGCCACTTTGCTGAAGTTGTTTATCAGCTGTAGAAGTTCTCTGGTGGAGTTTTTTGGGTCGCTTAGGTAAACTATCATATCGTCTGCAAATAATGATAGTTTCACTTCTTCCTTTCCAATTTGTATCCCTTTGACTTCCTTATGTTGTCTAATTGCTCTTGCTAGAACTTCAAGTACTATATTGAAAAGATATGGAGAGAGAGGGCAGCCTTGTCTAGTCCCTGATTTTAGTGGGAATGCTTCCAGTTTCTCTCCATTTATTTTGATGTTGGCTACTGGTTTGCTGTAGATTGCTTTTACTATGTTTAGGTATGGGCCTTGAATTCCTGCTCTTTCCAAGACTTTTAGCATGAAAGGATGCTGAATTTTGTCGAATGCTTTTTCAGCATCTAATGAGATGACCATGTGGTTTTTTTCTTTCAGTTTGTTTATGTAGTGGTTTACATTGATGGATTTCCGTATATTGAACCATCCCTGCATCCCTGGGATGAAGCCTACTTGATCATGGTGGATGATCATTTTGATGTGCTCGTGGATTCAGTTAGCAAGAATTTTATTTAGTATTTTTGCATCTATATTCATAAGAGAAATTAGCCTGTAGTTCTCTTTCTTTGTTGGATCTTTTTGTGGTTTAGTTATTAGCGTAATTGTGGCTTCGAAGAATGAGTTGGGCAGTGTCCCTTCTGTCTCTATTTTGGGGAATAGTTTGAAAAGTATTGGTGTTAAGTCTTCTTTGAAGGTCTGGTAGAATTCTGCATTAAAACCATCTGGTCCCGTACTTTTTTTTGGTTGGGAGACTTTCTATAACCCCTTCTATTTCTTTAGGGGTTATGGGACTATTTAGCTGGTCTACTTAATGCTGATTTAATTTTGGTATTTGATATCTGTCTAGGAAATTGTCCATTTCCTCCAGATTCTCCAGTTGTTTTGAGTATAGACCTTTGTAGTAGGATCTGATGATCTTTTGAATTTCCTCAGTTTCTGTTGTTATGTCTCCCTTTTCATTTCTAATTTTGTTAATTTGTATACTGTCTCTGTGTCCTTTGGTTAGTCTGGCTAAGGGTTTATCTATCTTGTTGATTTTCTCAAAGAACCAGCTCCTGGTCTTGTTGATTCTTTGTATGGTTCTCTTTGTTTCTATTTGATTGATTTCAGCCCTGAGTTTGATGATTTCTTGTCTTCTACTCCTCCTGGGTGAATTAACTTGTTTTTCTTCCAGGGCTTTAAGGTGTGCCATTAAGCTGCTAGTGTATTCTCTCTCCAGTTTCTTTTTGGATGCACTTAGAGCTATGAGTTTTCCTCTTAGCACTGCTTTCATTGTGTCCCATAGATTTGCATAGGTTGTACCTTCATTTTCATTGAATTCTAAAAAGTGTTTGATTTCTTTTTTTATTTCTTCCTTGACCAAGGTGTCACTGAGTAGAGTATTGACTTTGAATTTTAAGATATTGGACATTTTTAAACGGATTGAACTTTTAATATGTAAAGACTGTGGGACTTTTAACTTTATTTAGATCTTGGGGATGAATAAGAAAGTAAGGGTTGGCTTAATAGTGATATGTTGGTGTGTCAAGTTGACAAGGGGTCAATTGTACTGGCTACTTTGGTGTGTCAACTTGACACAGGCTAGAGTTATCACAGGAAAAGGAGCTTCACTTGGGGAAGTGCCTCTATGAGATCCACCTGTGGGGCATTTTCTCAATTAGTGGTCAAGTGAAGGAGGGCCCCTTGTGGGTGGTACCATCTCTGGGCTGGTGTTCTTGGGTTCTATAAGAGAGCAGGCTGAGCAAGCCAGGGGAAGCAAGCCAGTAAGTAACATCCCTCCATGGCCTCTGCATCAGCTCCTGCTTCCTGACCTGCTTGAGTTCCAGTCCTGACTTCCTTTGGTAATGAACAGCTGTGTGGAAGTGTAAGCTCAATAAACCCTTTCCTCCCCAACTTGCTTCTTGGTCATGATGTTTGTGCAGGAATAGAAACCCTGACTAAGACAACATGTAAACAGGACCCAGCATTTGCTGCATACAGAAAATGCAACTCAGTGTCAAAGACAAATACTACCTCAGAGTACAAGGCTGGAAAACATTTTTTCCTAGCAAATGGTATTAGGAAACAAGCTGGAGTAGCCATTCTAATATTGGATAAAATCAAAAATCAAACTCAATTCCTCATAGCATTAGAAAGAGCAATTCTCAAATTAATCTGGAATAACAAAAAGACCAGGATAGCTAAAACTATTCTCAACACTAAAATAACTTCTGGGGGAATCAGTATCCAGATCCTCAATACTACAGAGCAATAGTGATAAAAACAGGTTAGTATTGGTAAAATGACAGGCAGCCAGTTCGATGGAATAGAATTGAAGCCCCAGAAATGAACCCACACACCTATGGTCACTTGATCTTCTTAATCATCAGGAAAATGCAAATCAAATCATCCCTGAGATTTTACCTCATACCAGTCAGAATGACTAATATCCAAAAACTCAGGAGACAGCAGGTGCTGGAGAGAGTATAGAGAAAGAGGAACACTCTTCCACTGCTGGTGGGATTGCAAACTGGTACAACTCTGGGAATTAGTTTGGCAGTTCCTCAGAAAACTGAGTATAATACTATAGGAGGACCTTGCTCTACCATTTATGGGCATATACCTAGAGGATTCTCCAGCAAGTAATAAGGATACATGCTCCAATATGTTCAAAGCAGCCTCATTTATAACAGCCAGAAGCTGTAAGAACCCAGATGTCCCTAAAGAGAGGAAGAGATACAGAAAATGTGGTATATTTACACAATGGAATACTACTCAGCTACTAAAAACAATTAATTCGTGAAATTCTTATTCAAATGGATTGAACTAGAAAACATCCTGAGTGAAGTAACCCAATCACAAAAGAACCCACAAGGTATGCACTCACGAATACGTGGATATTAGCCCAGAATCTTGGAATACATAAGATACAATTCACAGACCAAATGAAGCACAAGAAGGAAGAAGGAAGTATGGATACTCTGGTTCTTCTTAGAAGGGGGAGCAAAATACCCACAAAAGGAAATACAGACACAAAGTGTAGAGCAGTGTCTGAAGGAAATACCATCCAGAGTCTTCCCCTCTGACGGATCCATCCCATATACGTTTACAAAACCCAGACACTATTGTAGATGCCAACAAGTGCTTGTTGACAGGAGCTGGATATAGCTGTTACCTGGGAGGTTATGCCACTGCATGACAAATACAGAGAGGGACACACACTGCCAACAATTGAACTGAGCCCAGGGTCTCCAATGGAGGAGCTAGAGTAGGACCAAAGGAGCTGAAGGTGTTTGCAGGTCCATAAGAGGAACCACAATATGAACCAGCGAGTACCCTCAGAGCTCCCAGGAACTAAACCACCAACCAAAGAGTACACATGGAGGGACCAATGTCTCCAGATGCATATGCAGCAGAGGATGGCCTTCTTAGTCGTCAAAGTGAGGCAAAGTCCCTGGTCCTAAGAAGACTAGATGCCCCAGTATAGGGGAATGCCAGGACAAGGAAGTGGGAGTGGTGTATTGGTGAGCAGGGGAGGGGGATTGGTTAGGGGATTTGGGAGGGATGGAAACCAGAAGAGGGGACAACATTTGAAATGAAAATAAAGACTATATCTATTAAAAAGAAGGAAAAGAAAAGAAAAAACTGAAACCTTACTTTCTCCAAAAATTGTCCTGTCCCAGTAGAAGCTAAAATTGAGACTAGTTGCCTTTTATTTTCAAATATGACCTAGATTATCATCTGGACTATTTATCAGGATAATAATTTAAGATTGACACTGTTAGCCCAGAAGGAATCTGTAGCTCAAAAGATGTTAATTTTTTCTTTTAGGGGCCTAGAGAAATGCCTCAGCAATTAAGAACACTGGGTGCTACTCCAGAGAGTTCAATTCCCAGCATCCACATGGTGACTCACAACCATCTATAACTGTGGCCCAATGGGATCAGAAGGGATTTCTAGTGTGCAGACATACATGCAGATAATATATACATGTACATAATATTAATAAATAAATACATATTAACAATTTCTTTTTGATTGCAAACCTAGCTTTGGGATTTAACTTAGCATTTGAGTTATAAATGTTGCTACTGAATCATTATTTGTTTTCTCCCCATTTGTTGACAGGCCTTGTGCTGTGAGTGTCAGGATTTTCTAGCAGTTTATGCTGTTTCCTGTTTACTAACACTTGTAGGTAAAAGACTTTCTTTAAATACAGAGTCATCTTTTTAAGCTCCTATAAGTTTAATCACATCCTCTGAAATCTGGCATTATTTTGTTCAGTTTTATTCTTTTGCCTTGACAGATTTCAATATCCCGTTACCAACCTATTTATACCCTAGTGTTAACATCTTTCAATTGTTCTCCAGTCCTCTGACATCAGGTCCAGAAATCTACAAGGCGTCTTGCACAGACTTACCATTACTCCAAAGTTTTAGCAGGAGAAATGGCAAAGTAACAACTTACTCCTCACAAAGCTAACTAGCATTTAATGTGTACTACCAATCTTCCTTTCTTTAAGTCAGATAAAAATGAATGATCGATCCATTCACTCTGACCCTAGGAAAAAGAAAGATGAGTTACTTGTGATGAACCTCAAAACCATGAGCTTCAAAGCTTCTTTGTTCAATAAACTTGATCTGGGGTACACAATGTTAGGGGGGATGCAATAGGAAACATTTTGTATTAAAATTTTGGTGATCAAGCTTTTCAGCCTTCTGGTTCTTGGGACAAATAGGGAATTCTGATCACTCTGTGGCTCCAATTAAAGTTTGTAAATTATCATATAATGCTTCAGTAATGGTTTTCAGCTCAGTTTTCCACATCAAAGGCAGTAGGTGTAGACAATGATACACACCCTCATCACCTTGTTCTGAAAAGAGCCCATCACCTTGGTCAGAGGTATTAAAGTTTAGGTCTAAGATGTTCTCCCAAAGCCCAGATTGAAGGCTTGGTGCTGAATGTGTATTTGTGCAGAGATAGAGCTTGGGAGGCAGAATGAGTCATAATTAGGGGCTATCAGATGCTAGAGGAGACGTTAAGAGGTAGGGGTGAGACATATTCAGGCCATGCCTATAAAAGACACACCACACTATGGCACTGACTGTACATACATTATGGTTACAATAACAATATTTTTAAAAATGAAAGACATTAAAAACAGAAAGACCAATTACCGGGAACTTTTCTAATGATATTTATTGAACCAATTGCTTTTGCTGTTTAATTGTTTTTTTTTTGTTGTTGTTTGTTTGTTTTGAGAGTCAGATGTGTGGAAACACTGGAACCTAGCCACAGCAACAGGTTAGAGCTTTTCTCCAAGGGCAGGTGCCATGGTTGATTTCTCAATATTCACGTTTTTAAAGAATGAAGGACAAATTTGCAATTTAAATAAATGAGTGGCTGAAATCCTGAGAGTTCAAGTTTTAAAAAAAATGTAAAAAGGCTTTTAAATAAATGAGTTAACTAGCTTTCAAATTATTCACTCAAATTGTTTTTAACTTTTCTCTTTAATACACAATGAGGATAAAGGCAGGTGACCTGATGGGGTATTGTCTTAATGTGCTGCTGGGGACAGCAAACAATGACAGGGACTGCCTGCAGTAGGCCTGGATGGAGACATATCAGAAGCCCACAGCAACTCCTTGTAGAAAAGTGTGGGGATTGGGACTCTGAGAAACAGGACACACATCCCTCCAGGGGACAACAATCTGAAATAAGGGACTGCCTGCAGTAGGCCTCGATGAAGATATTTCAGTAGCCCGCGACAGCTCTTTGTAACAACAGTTGTTCCCATTTCTCCTAACCTTAGCCCTCAACAACAGCTGTATAGATTTCATTTGTGCATGACTGTTTCTCAGTTGGCCTTGGTGTGCATAATTATTCTATTATCTGACGTTCTTACTTCTTTCTCCTTCTGCTCTGCCAAATTCTGTGAAACTAGATGTTCCCTGATGTAATGATTCTTAAACAATTAAAAATTGAGGCATGAGGCATAGCAGAGCACAACACAGCCTAATGGCCCAGGTGCATGCTGTGTGTTCTCATCTTAGAAAAAAATGCAAAAACTGCACAATAGTTCCAGATTAATGTTTGACTTGCAAAGAAAATTTGATGAAATTATTAGAAAATGAATTAGAGCTAACATTGGGATCCCAAAGAAAGAAAAAAATATTAAAGTTATGAAATAAGTTCTGCACAACATTTGAGAGTGGTTCCTGGATAAGCAAGTATAGAATATTTTAAATCTTAGAGTAATAAAACTAAGTGAAAGCACTGGGACTCTTAGGAGAGTCATTGTGTGCAATGTGTAGAAGCTGAAAGCTGGGGGAACTACGGAGTTAAGGGTTAACTTGATTCTTTCTGGCCACTGCCTGGCAGCTTTGCCCATGTCATTTGTCATTAGAGCTTTACAAGGAAATGCAAGTAGCTGACCTTGGACTTCTGAGCTCTGAAGAATAATAGTTAAAGTTAAAGTTTAAATAATGATAAGTTTGCAGTTATTACTATTTTGGCTATAGGCCTGGGAATAAGGAAGCTTGAAATTTTGGGGAACAATTGTAATTCTTGATTCTTTGTGGGACTTAGTTATTCTTTTGAATTTGATTTGGCAATAATTATACAATTTTTTTTTACCTGCTTTTGGTGTATCAATAAAAGACTGGGGCAAGAAGAAGGCAAGAGAGACTGGAGAGAGCATGCAGAGAGAATGCAGAGTAAATGTAGAGAGCATGTAGAGAAAATGTAGAAAGAATGTAGAGAGCGAGTAGTGAACATGTGAAGAGCAAGTGAGAGAGTGAATGTGGAGAGCATGAGAAAAGCTTGTGAAGGTGAAAGCAGAGTGCATGTGGTGTGTGTGAGAGATGTGTGTGAAGAGTGTGAGTGAAAGGGGAACCCACAGAAGTGTGTATGAGCATGAGAGTGCAATTAAAGAAAAGCACACAGGAGAAACACAGAGTGCGCAGGAGAATGAAAAGTATGTGCAGTCTCAAGCTGCGAGTGAATGAGCAAGAGAGAAAGAGAGCAGAGAATGAGAGAGAAGAGAAACTTTAAGCCTTGAAAAATTGCCTGTCAGCTTGTACCCAAAAAGCAGTCTGTGTATATTTATTAGTTGCCTTCCAGATATCCCTGCTTCCAGTTGAGAACTCTGATTCTGTGTTGAGACTGGACCCTGGCCGTATGCTTTACACCTTAATCCACTGTGGCTGTGGCTCTCTTCCTTGTTTTTTTTGTAAAAATATTTTCTCTCTCTCTCTCTCTCTCTCTCTCTCTCTCTCTCTCTCTCTCTCTCTCCCTTCCCCTCTCTTCTGCTCTGAAACTAGTAAATAAGTAGGTACATACTCTGCTAGAAATAAACATCATTATTTTCCACATTGCCTGGGGACTTCTTAATAGCTAGTATTACATTGACAGGGTGGAAACATGACAGGCCTATGTAAGCAGAATTAGACCCAGGCAACAGGGACTTTGGAGAGGGAAGAATGAATGTAAATTGGCATTAGAGCCAAGACCAACTTCCCCTGAATCTTTAGCTCATTAGTAAATCTGCACCAAACTTCATATGGTTTTTAGGATACTTGCTTTTCTTTTGTTAAAAATGCTTAGATAGACTTGGATTTTTTTCCTCTGGGGTGACTTCATAATCCCCAGTTCTGTCAAGAATTAACAGTAGCAGTGATTCATTTAGCACCCCATTAGTTCTTAACTGAATTTCAGGACAGATGACAAAATGTAAGTACCATGTATACTTAAGGACTTTCTTAAGTTCACAAAGCCACTGTAAGGGTCCATGATTCTCCTAAGAATGAAACTCCGAACTCAAAGAGTATAAAAACACAAAGTGTTTTATTCTTCAGAATAAAGATACTGGGACCTACCATCTAGAAAAATGGAGGGATCCTGAAGTGAGCTTGCAGGCCTAATTACAGCACATTGGAGAAAGTCTAGGGTGGGGCAGATGACCTCTATCCTTATCTTTTGGCTCTATCTCTAGGCACATACCAGAAGCATTGCTGGGGTCTGGGGGTTGGGGTGGGGCTGTAAAGTATTCCTAGGGAAGTCTAGAAAGTGCTGCTAACCTATTGTTCTCCCCTCAGGCCAGGTGTCAAGGCAGCTTCTGAGGCCTGGACTTGCCTGGACTTGTCCAGTTCTTGGAAACAGAGAATTAGGCCTAGTCTCTTGAACTGCCAGTTTAAGGCCTGTCAGGAGTCAGCCTAGCCTTCTGGAAAAAAAAATATGATACCAAAGAAGGTACTTAAATTGTGATGACCTTCCCTTCGGGATCCAATGCTTATTCTCTTTCAATGCTGGAATCCTAGAAATCTACTTTATAAATAGTAATGTACATATTTTTAATTTAGGTTAATGTTTTAGTTTATGTGTATATGGGGTATGATGGGATAGTTTATACATGTTTGCAAACTTGTACACATGCAGAAGCAAGAAGAAGGCATCACATATCCTGGAGCTGGAGGTACAGGCAGTTGTGAGCTACCTAACCTAGAAAACCAAACTTGAGTCTTTTGAAATAGCAGTCTTGCTCTTAGTCACTGAGCCAACTCCTCAGACCCACAACATATGATTTGAAGCACTTAGGAAAAAAAAGTAAAGTACAATAGTTAGTTTATCCATCTCTTGACAAGATAGGTATTAACTCAGTTTATTATTAATAGAATATTCAAAAGAAAACTCCTATTCCATCATTCCACAAAGGAGCAGCATAGACAATAATCAATCATAGAAAATAATCAAACAAACAAATGAACCTGAAAATTCATTATTATTAACCCCGAATTATTTAATTTCAGTTAAAGTTGTAATAAGTATTCAAGATGCAAATGAAATGGAAATGGGCTTTATAGTTTGCAGGACTTAGTACAGGAAAATAGAAAAGAGAGGAGAAGCTGTTGTTACCTAGACTGTTAGTCTGCTCTTGAAGAGAAAATTCATAATAACTTAGAGTTCTGGTAATCCTTGTCTTCAATATTTATATATTGTGTGCACTTAGAAGTGTATAAAGAAAAATAAGTAACATTTAACTTATAACATTTTACCTGCAGAGTGAACATTGGTTTGATGGGAGATGTGAAATCATATGTATGATACAGTATAAAAAATAGCAATGATGCAGGCTTTTGTTATAACCATTAGTTATATTCACTATGAGCAGATCCATTGGCTTTCTCAGTGTCTCTAACACAATGGTGTTGTGATCTTCTAAACACTATTGAGAACAAATAAATATTCAAGGTGAAGAAGTTACAGACAATACTCAATGTACTGACTTGACACTTTCAGTCAGCAAATGCTCAGTAAATACAGATTCCTTACTTTAAGTGAGACTTTCATAATAAACAAAGAATAATTATTGATAAATTAATATTCCAAGTAATTAAGAGAAACATTCAAGGATGTCATTTTAAGGGCAATTGAAGTGTAGGAATTTGCTGGTTGGCATCCAGCTGTGGATTGTGATTTTTTTAAATTATCCTAGCCATTGGTCAAGGTATTAGCCTTCTCATTTGAGGTCGTTTTCTATCTTCTGATTCTTGATCCTTGGCTGTCTTGAACTACTCATGAATATAAATAGTATATATTAAGTTCTGCAATGTTTGGGTGATGATACATACTGAAATGCTGTGTTGTATGGACTGGACATACACTTCAAGGAGCATCATGACAGTTGGTGCACAGGGAGAATAATGGGGTCTTCTTAGAGACAGTATCTCCAGGACAGTGTAATGAATTTGCCCTTCATAGTGCAATTACATCAACATCTGCATTAGACACTTCAAGTAAAAGTTGATTGATGCTGCTACTTGGGATTTTATCAAACCTCATTTGAAGTTCTCAAAATAGTAGCCTTAAGCTGCTATGGCTGCCTGATGAATTAGTAGAAGAATCTCCTCCACAAAGGAACAGTAGAATACAATTCTAAACCCTCAATCTAGCATAGGCCAGAATTCAAAAATCTGGTAAAATGTCACCTTATTTTACAGCCAATGTAGAAAGTGCCCCCCTTGTTAGGATAATTTTTCAGAATATCAATCTAGAAGGAGATTTTGAGTAGTTTCTCCATAGTGTGCTTTCTAGCTTGAGCATCCTTTAATTGTATCCTGAAGCATTTATCCATATACAAGTCTATAATGACATACATCTCAAATTCTATCATTTATCTTTAACTAATCTTCCCTCCCCCAAACTGACAAGATTTAAGTTTTTCAATGACCTCAAAGCTGTTTGAATTCTCTCCTTGCAGCCTGGATCGCCAGCAAGGTGTTAGGTTTACAAGTGTGAGTTCTATATTGAGATCGCTTAGCTTGTGGGATATAGCCAGGCCTGTACATGGGTATAATCACACCACATTCAATAGCCACCTCAATAGTGTATATTGTTTGTTGTGGAAAAGAAAGATAATCCTTGTTTCATTACAAAAATTTGTAGCATCATCTCATAAGACCCTGAGCTTCAATTTAAAAAGACCCTGACATCTTCAAATCAGATTGTTTCATTAAAAACGAAATTGGTTTTAGTGTGTCTGGTTTTATGTGGAGGTCCTTGATCTACTTGGAGTTGAGCTTAGTGCAAGGAGATAAGGGTGGATCAATTCTCATTCTTCTGCATGTTGACCTCCAGTTGAGCCAGCACCATCTGTTGAAAAGGATATCTTTTTTCCACTGGATGTTTTCAGCTCCTTTGTCGAAGATCAATTGGCCATAGATGTGTGGGTTCAATTCTGGGTCTTCGATCCTATTCCATTGATCTGCCTCCCTGTCACTGAACCAATACCATGCAGTTTTTAATACTACTGTTCTGTAATATTGCTTGAGGTCCGGGATATTGATTCCCCCAGAAGTTCTTTTGCTGTTGATGATAGTTTTAGCTATCCTGGGTTTTTTGTTATTCCAGATGAATTTGAGAATTGCTCTTTCTAACTCTATGAAGAACTGAGTTGGGATTTTGATGGGGATTGCATTGAATCTGTATATTGCTTTGGGCAAGATTGCCATTTTAACTATATTAGTCCTGCCAACCCACGAGCATGGAAGATTTTCCCATTTTCTGATGTCTTCTTCAATTTTCCTCTTCAGAGACCTGAAGTTTTTGTCATATAAATCTTTCACATGTTTGGTTAGCGTCACTCCAAGATACTTTATATCATTTGTGGCTATTGTGAAGGGTATCATTTCCCTAATTTCTTTCTCGGCCTGCTTATCCTTGGTGTATAGGAAGGCTACTGATTTGCTTGAGTTGGAGACCCTTGAGGACATTGGCTCAGGGGAAAAATTCCTGAACAGAACACCAATTGCTTATGCTCTAAGAGCAAGAATAGACAAATGGGACCTCATGAAATTACAAAGTTTCTGTAAGGCAAAAGACACTGTCAAAAGGATAAATCGGCAACCAACAAATTGGGAAAAAATCTTCACCAACCCCACATCTGACAGAGGGCTAATATCCAATGTATACAAAGAACTCAAGAGGTTAGACCCCAGACAACCAAATAACCCTATCCAAAAATGGGGTACAGAGCTAAACAAAGACTTTTCACCTGAAGAAATTTGGATGGCTGAGAAACACCTTAAAAAATGTTCAACATCATTAGTCATTAGGGAAATTCAAATTAAAACAACCCTGAGATTTCACCTCACACCAGTCAGAATGGCTAAGATTAAAAACTCAGAAGACATCAGGTGTTGGCGAGGATGTGGAGAAAGAGGAACACTCCTCCACTGCTGGTGGGAATGCAAGCTGGTACAACCACTCTGGAAATCAGTCTGGTGGTTCCTCAGAAAACTGGACGTGA